>JAVTVY010030444.1:0-123249 GCA_036873755.1 Hanleya hanleyi | reverse complement strand
GCGATGGGTGCAGTTTTGTGAACTCTGCCTGCAAAGGAAGCGCCCACATAAAGTGACAAAGGCACCACTGACGCCAACGCCGGTCCCCAATACCCCTTTCGAGCGTGTCAGTACAGACATTTTGGGTCCCCTTCCCGTGTGTCAAGATACATCCAACCGCTATGTGCTGGTATTCATAGACTATTTAACGAAGTATGTGGAGTTGATCCTAGTTCAAAATATCACGGCACCTACAGTTGCTGATGCATTTCTACGAGATATCATCTGCCGACACGGGACCCCCACACATGTAATCACCTCGTTAACGTTGTGAAGGAGACGTGCAAGTTGCTTAATGTGACGAAAACTTATACAACGAGCTATCACCCTCAATATGTAGAAAAGCCACCATCGCCGTGTTGAGCATTTGGTGACTGAACAATTCTTCCAAGGGTTCTGCGTAATAACTTGTCGAACGCTACAACAGTCGCATTTGTGCGACCGCATAGATTTAGTGTAAACCTTCACAGCCAGTGCCTGTCCAGAAGTGTTCTCACTCAATAATAAAGCTTCCTTCCATGCCTCTGCCAATCCTGACCCCTGCATGTGCTGCCCTATGACTTCAATGAGGTGTGTAAACCGCCTGATTTTGTAGCGATATGTAGGGTTTGACCATTTCATCTACCACGCATGGTCCACAGTAATAATAGTGAACACCTGTCCTAGATGAGCGGACACCCACATGTATCTTCCCGCCACTGTATTCAGAGGGTCGAATTCGTGAGCTGGTGCTTGAATTCTAGGCATATAACCTACGATAGTCCTTGTTGGATTCAATGTTCAAGCATTCTCGTTAAATACTGTTCAACATATTGAATGTCAAGTCGGTTGCTTTTGCTCTGCTTGCATATTCGCCGTTGTTTTATCTGATTGTTCATAGCAAGCTTTCTCAATTGGCCCTCGAAATGATGAAATCAGTTGAAGTATAGCCATTTTAGCAGGATTGATTCTCCATGGCCTCTGGTACCTCTAAAACACGTTCCGTTGATGGTTTCATTCTGCCTTGCATCATGTCATGGGCTGGTTTCCGTTGCCATGCTGCCATTTGTGTCGCATTGAAGGTTTGTTTGTCGTCCAGCGTTTTATCCAATATAGATGTTTTCAGCCGTGTGGTGCACAAATTTACCTGGCAGAAGTTTTGTTGTTATTACAGTACCAGCGCTGGTGTCCATAGACTGAAATGTGTTTTCAACCAATGCTGTTCCATTACCTGGCAGATTATAACTGCCGTATAGAACAATTTAGCAAGACCCTTCCACCTAGTAATTTGATGGAGTATACTAGCCAGCCCTGCAGGCTTTTTTGTTCAGTTTAGGTCATAGCTAACATCAAAAATGATTTCCTTCGCAGTACTCAACACTTCGTCAGCATCTGGCCCTCCTTCAAGTTGGCAGGGACCACCATACAAAAGGTACAAGAACATGTAAAGGCCATCGTGTATGCATACAATAGCACTTTCTTTACATCAAAACCGACGTGACCTGATTTTGTCACACGATTACCACGAAGTTTCAATGCAACGCAAACAAAAGAAAGAAAATTTCTTTTTCTGGCTCATAATTTGTAAATTGGAATATGGCAACACCTGTATACCAAATCTCCGATTCGAGACTGCAGTTTTCTCTCTGAACGTAACCATATCATGGGTAGATCAGAATTGCACAAAACATATCTCATCTCGGAAAGAGTGATTTAACTGATCGATATACCAACACTT
Source organism: Hanleya hanleyi (assembly GCA_036873755.1). NCBI lineage: Eukaryota > Metazoa > Mollusca > Polyplacophora > Lepidopleurida > Hanleyidae > Hanleya > Hanleya hanleyi. The sequence goes on along the minus strand of JAVTVY010030444.1, from coordinate 121,493 downwards.
CATTACTACTGTATCCAATGGATCACCCATACCCTCATTTGTTCCTAGATATTTGTGCCTAATATCTCTCAAGCCGGTGCTAGGGACCGCGTGGTTATACCATTCAAGATATCCTCAGGAACATCCACAATGAAATAATGGTTGAGATACGAATCAGCACAGGGATCACTTCTGTTCTTGCGGTGGTTTTAGATATAGTCAGAATATTGGCATGTGGGATCATGTGACTTTATCAGTACGCCAGCATCTTTTTCCGCAGCATTTAATTGTTCGATAACGAAAACGATCTTTGCATTCTTTACGCTATATACACATGCTATATACTTAAGCTATGTTATCGTCATGGACACGGATTATCCAATTCTAATATTAAGACTTTGAGACTTAAAAATTTAGAATATTTGCAGAAATGAAGTAGGGAAAGTATTTCCATTGTTACACAATTAGCCAAACATGGCCCTTGACAAAGTATTTGCATTGTGAAATAAATAATACAGTTCCCATGAAATCACGCACATAATATATAGTCTACATGCATTTCCGATATTCAATCGTTAAACAGCATGAAGCCATGACTACATATTAGGTCCAAATATAATCCATTGATGCCTAGAATTCTTAAATATTGCCATATTTTACACGGGATTAATTTCAAATAATACCAACCTTCATCGTGTTAGCCTATAACGTTCGGACGGTTAATTATAGTCTTAATAGTTATGTGTGACATAGACATACATGGACGATAGAAGAAACAATCAAGTCAGATTATTTATTTCTCCAGAATGTTAAACGGCGGATAACATGACTGAAACTATGGATAAATTGACAGTGAAACAGCGGATAATATTACAATGAAACCATGGATAACATGAAAATGAATCACGGATAACATGACAATGGATATAGTTTCGCACTAATATCAGATATATTTTAAAACCCATCACTATCACAAATGAATATTATTTAGTGCTGAAGCTATCATGCCAGTCTTCACAGCGAAACAGCTCACCAATTACCAATATACGAGTTGTCAGAGCATTTCCATTATAGCTCTAGATTTGTATCTAATACCGCTTATGCCGGTGCTAGGGGCCGTGTGCTCATGTCATCCAAGTTGCCACATGAACAGGTACAATAAGTGGGTACCTGAGATAAAACACATATCACGAATCGTCAGATTCTTGGTATGTGCTTTAGAATAGGTTAACCAGAAGACTATACTGTGAAGTCATGAGGCTCTGTCAGTATGTCGGCATCTTTTCCCACTTCTCTTATATGTGTTGTAATTGAATAAGATGCAGGGTTTATGATTCGAGATCTTGTGTTGCCGTGAACTTGTGTTGTCACTGTACTTTTTGACCTTTGATAAGTCAAATTATTCATCGGATAAATACGGAGACACTGTCCATGGATACGTAATTCGTGTAGGGACATCAAATTTCCCAAAGTAGCCGAAGACGTAGGATGGACTATCTGGTCGGTTCAAGGATGACAAGTCACACCGCCGGTCTTTCCCAGTACGTTCAATTCTATCGTTATCATTCCGGTCTGCGGTTACTTATTATACTGTTTACAACAATCAAGGGAAATTATCAACAGGGCGCGAAATACGAAATGTGGCCTCCAGCCAATACACTTTCACCTCTGAATGTCACTGCGCTCAATAGCCGTAAATTGGATAACCAATCGCATAGACAAACAATCCGTTGAAGCGCAGTCTATAAGTAAATGAGTACAGACAGTGACCGATACCAGAGAACGGAGGTCAAGATGCGGAACAAATTCTCAAAGTGGATGGCCGACAAAATAGTATTAGATGCAAACCTATAGCTTGGCATTGTGATTGACGTCTTAGTAAGCTTTTAATTTTCAGAGCTGGGCGCGCAGGCTGAATCCGATATATCTTATATAGTACATTCAGACATCAACTTTCTACTAAATGTAATACATGTGTGGCCCTTGTCTCTATGAAAGCTTATCCGTCTATGGAAGCAATGCACCCCACTGACCTACTCCTTATATGGCCATAATTTAAATGAGTATTAATGAGCTATGACTGTGAACCAATCCTTGAACGATAGTTGTGACGTCACAATATTTAGCAACTGTATTTTCTCTAGAATGTACAACATTAACTTCACAATATTTTAACGCATGCATATTCATTCCAGTGAATAGTACACACGAGATTTTTATGCTGTTTTATATCTGAAACACATCTGGAAAAGCACACCACAAACCCAAGCGAATCCAGACACTTGCTGGTAAATCCACACCCGAAACACGCAAGGACAATTCAACACAGTAAATCCTTGGTTAATTAACACCACGACATTGCCCAGGTCTGGCAGGGTTGAACTCCCCTAGCAAGTAGGGAGATTTTGGTTCATTATCAGAAATCATCGCTATATAGCTGAAATATTGCTGAAAGCGACGTTAAACGTTAACTCTCTCTCTGTCTCTCTCTCTCTAATTATTGGAAACTTGACCATCCAGGATATACCAGTCCGTAAATCTCGTTATGTTGCTTTCCAAAGCTGACCTTTGTCCCCAAAGTTCATTTTCAGGAAGATTCAGTTCTGGGTGAGGTAAAGGTTCAGCCAAACAAACCAATGTTAACGCAAATAAGGAGGAGGTAGTTATTTATGTATGTCCGGCTCAGGAACTACTCAGTTCAATGCCTAAATGAGCAATCATGGCTCCGAAATTCGGAGCTGGTAATTCTAGCTATTGTTTGTAGTTAGCTTGAGTTTCGTCATTACCAACTGGCGGGTGTGACGTCCACTGATAAGGCATCAAGAAGACTGTAAATCCATGCTTAACAACATAGGAACAAAGACAAAACTAGCTCTAACGAAGATAATTATAATCCTTGGAAATAAGATGAATTACTGAATGAAAAAGACCAATTGGTTTTATCTGATAGCGGGATTAGCTTTGACTGGAATAGAGAGCTCACCAAACAAAGCTGGTGATGAGTGAGAAAATCACGTTTCACTGAAAAAAATACGCTGGCGTTACAAAGGAATTCAAAAGGCATGTTCAGGGAGAACGGATATTAAATCTTATCGTACTGATAAAGTATTTACTTTCAATCAGCTCTCTTGATACAAGTCTGAACAACACTGTCTGCCAGACTATAGCTGGCAGTACCTGTATGCCTCGATAAACAGGCTATGCCAGTGTCAAAAGTCCCGGATGTTCAGTGGTTCGTGAATCTGGGCCGAATTTAATTCTTGACGTTAGTTTCATGTTGATACAACTTGTGTTACACAATGAAAGACATTATTACCTCACAAATATTAGTGGAATATGTACAAATTTACATTTGTTTATCGTATAAGCTGTTGACTTCATTTTGCTGCAAACGATTGTGTTTGCTGACATCACGCGAATGCAAATCGGCGGAAATCAGAAACGGTGGTGCTTCCTACCGGAGCGATAGATACACGTTATTCTATGGGTACTCCTACCCTTGTTTGAGCTGTTGAGGTCGCCTACAATTCTGAAACGTCTCAGGACACAGTTTCTTAAAACATTATAAATATCGATCAATGAAACAGGTAGCATATGAGTAAGTCATAAACTGTAAAGGAGATGATACGATAAGGCCGGATTTTGGCCTACGCGTGGTGCGGTTGAAACCAAAAAATAAAATATCCTAAAAATAATTGTTTTTTAACGTAACGACAAGATAAAATATGTGTACACAATATATGAAAATTCTAGCTCGACTGCGTTATGATTATAGTTATGGCATCAAATAAAAAAAAAGCCGCATGGGCTCTTTCGTGAAAAAAGGGTCTAAATCGGGTCATTCAAACACACATTTAGACACGAAGGACCTATTGGACCTACAAGATTTCCCAGCAGTGGACATATGCCACCGCACATCACCAGTTTAAATGGCGTTTTGGTCCAAGGGTCCTTCGTGACTAAATGTGTTTGAATGACTCGATTTAGACCCTTTTTCTCACGAAATAGCACATGCTGCGGATTTGAAGTTCATGTCTTCTAACTATAATCATAACGCAATCGAGCTAGAACTTTCGCATATTGTGTACATATATTTTCTCTTGCTGTTACAATAAAACACATTTATTTCAACTGCACAAAGTATGGACCAAAATCCCGCCTTATCGTACATTCTCCTTTAGGGAGAGAGAGAGAGAGAGAGAGAGAGAGAGAGGTAAGGTTTAATGTCGCGTTCAGCAATATTTCTGTTATATAGTGACGATCAAACAAAAGTCTTAAGTATTCTAACAAAAACAAGTCAACAACCCAGTAATCCAGAAGTAATCAACACAACACACCAAAAGACATGCACATACATTAGAACGGATGCAACAAACCGATTTCTCTTAAATAACCTAAGATACTGTCTTCTTTCACCCGACTAAAAAGATCTTCTAAAGTAGCTGCTCGATAAAAAGAATCCCTTACAATCTTAAAATGTATACAGTCGATAATTATATGTTTCACTGTGAGATCTTCGTGGTATTGAATACACCTTTAGATGACAATTTTCCGTGGTTTGTTATTTTGTATAAGCTACAGCACTCCGCAAAACTTTATGGTCGGATCTGCTGATGCATACACGTTCTTAGAGTCAGACAAATACTCCACTTTTTACGTGTGCGATGGGGTAATTTGACTTCCCAGACGTCACATTCACAGCAATTTGCTTTTGATGAGCTTTTCATTTCAGTGAAACGTGATTATTTCAGACTTGTTAACCTACTCTATCTTGTCAGACAGAACTAATCTGTTATTTCAGAAGAAACTAATCCATCTTTCCCGCGAAAAAATATCCATATTTCCAGCGATTATATTAATATTTTAACAGCTGGCCTTTTTCGTTCAATAATAGTCCAGGTTCAACAATATACGGACAGACGTACGACGTCCGGTGTGGACGTCAATATCTCCAGGAATATCTGACAGAAACTCGAGCCAAATCCAAACAATAGTTAGCATTACCAGTTCTATGTGGAACGATTTACCAGTCCGCAATTACAGTCGCCGCGGTATATAGGTTTCCGTTCCATTATATATCAATTTTCTTCCGCCGCGGACTGGAGACATTTGAGGATAAAAGAAACCGCATCCGGACCTTTTGTTCTCTGGCACTGGTCAAGTCTTATGTTTCCCCTTACTGACGTCGTCGCCAAGAATCGGAAAATCGAGTAGAGATTGCACTTAACTCGATTGCCCGTGTATGTGACTGATCTGTTATTTAATGTACGGGTATTGAACTCCGCTACAAGCAAAGATGAGATGCCAATCGCTAACAACATGTCGTATCCAGCGATGAGCGTACAATAAACCAGTCAATGGGCTTTTTTCTTATTAATGTAAACGGTTTAATATGTAACTCCTACCCTGAATACTAACGATAACATTTACCATATTGACAAAGACCCAGGGCGTGATGGTGCATCCTTTATAAACGGTCGGCTAGTCCAAGTGCTACGTCTTACTCTTCGATGGGTTAATTTGGATAAGATGACGTCCCTGACATGAATTAAGCGTCGTTCGACAACGTCGCTCTGTTTAACCGATCCTTGAGATCTTTGCCAGAGAAACGCCATGTACAAACCCAAATAATGCCATCATGTAAATGGAAGTACATGTAGGGATTCGACCTCGAACCACATAATCCATCTTGTCTGCAGCTTCATTCCCAGAACCAAAAATAACATCGACCGTAATGACAAGGTCTCTAGGACGTGGGGATGCATCAACGAATCGGTCAGCTTGTCCACGTCCGAGAGTCTCAGACTATATTGAGATAATATGGAAAATTTGACAGCCCTGACAAGAATTAAATATGAATCTACTCTTACGTTCTGTTTTGGGGATTGATGGATGATTTAAGTTATCAGAGGTTTGCTAAGTACAAAGCCATATCGTTTCGAAGACTAAATCAAGAAAGATACATTATCTTGAGTTTTCTCTCAGTGGTTTATTAACTGTAAAAATGCACCCCAAGTTAAAGAACGACAGCTGATTTGAAGTTTCATGGAGAGAAGAAGTTCTCTTAAGCGTTAGTGTGTAACGATTTTGAACATAAACATGGGTTATTTCTCGGGATTTCGTCTTATACCATTCTGTATTGGACCACACTACAGCGCGAAACAATAGTTTTTTCTAGTATGAGCCGTGTCTGATCTTTCACAAAGCACATCATATATTTGGGTATTCGATGGGATTGTAAATAAACGCAGTATCTATGCCGTCTAAGCCGGCGTCAGGATGTCGCCAATCAAGTTTCCACATGAATATGTACAGTGAGAGCCTTGCTGAGATACAGAAACACAACATAAACTAGAGGAAATATGGGGAGAGTTCTCATCTCAGAAACACAACGTATACAAGAAGAAATATGGGAAAAGGGTTCATCTCGGAAACACAACAAAGACTAGACGAAATATGGGAAAAGGGCTCATCTCAGAAACATAACACAGACTAGGCGAAATATAGAAAAAGGGCTCATTCCAGAAACACAACCATAGGCTAGACGAAATATGGAAACAGGGCTCATCTCAGAACCACAACATAGACTAGACAAAATATGAGAAACGTGCTCATCTTAGAAACACAATATAGACTGGTCGAAATACGGGAAAAAGGCTCATCTCAGAAACACAACACAAAGACTGGAAGAAATATGGGGAAGGGTTCTCATTGAGAGCTATTTTGAAGAAACCGGAAATGGATGTTATCAAGCTGAGTTGTCAGACCGAATACAAAAATGGCCATCAAAAGCGCTCGCAAAATATTATTTCAACCTCACTCCTGAGACCTTACTCGAAGAAATAATTTTAAGATATATATCTATAAGCCTATTTAAGCGTGCAAAAGCTGACAATCAGGGTCATCTATCTGATTTCCGAGAGTAAGTAGGTCAAGTAACAAGACAAATACAAAATGACCGCCAAATTAAAGTGATCGTAAACCCTCAAGTAAAGTTTCCATCAAATGAAGACCATTGGAAACAGTGTCCGAAAATATTTATTTTAATTTTTACGATTTTATTACACGGAGTAAACTGCAAATAAAGCATGGTAGTCTATGGTGGTCTGTTGCAATCATATTTAGGCCCAGTGACGTCACACTGCCTTAATACATATATTTCAAACTGTGTATGCACTTTCCAATGCTTGATTCAAGCTAAACCTGTGTATACTTTGAGTGTCAACACAGACTCACTGTTCTAATGTGCATGTTTCACCAAAATCTGGGAGATGGTAACTCTTGAGTGTCAAGTCAATTTGAATGTTGCATTTAATTTCCCCATTTAGTGAAAAATGCACATTGGAACAGTGAGTCTGTGTTGAAACTCAAAGTATACATACCTTTAGCTCGAATCAAGCATTGGAAAGTGCATACAAAGTTTGAAATATATGTATTAAGGCAGTGTGATGTGACTGGACCTGAATATGATTGCAACAGACCACCATAGAATACCATGATTTATTTGCAGTTTACTCTGTGTAATAAAATCGTAAAAAATTAAAATAAATATTTTCGGATACTGTTTCCAATGGTCTTTCATTTGATGGAAACTTTACTTGAGGGTTTACGATCACTTTAATTATGGAAATATCGACTCTGAAGGTAATTCTCAGTATAAGTTGACAACATTCATTACGGAGCTAATTTGTATGTGATAAATCGGAAATCAAGGTTACCAAGCCGTATTCCATAGTTGACCTGAACAGATTACACGAAAAAAACCAAATGACCGATAGAAAACGAGAGAGAGAGGGAGAGAGAGAGAGAATTAAAGTTTAACGTCGCGTTCAGCAATATTTCAGCTCTTTAGCGATGATCAAACAAAATTTTAAGTATTCAAGTTAATAACTTCGTAATCTAACACATCACAACATACACACCTTAATTACAAGCGTCTAGTCCGTCATTCATAATTCAGCCGTCGTCCATTAAAGAATATCCGCGTCCATAATTCAAAGGCCTATTCCATATAACAGTATTAGCATCAAATTCAAAAAGACAATCATAGTATATACATAAACATAGGCTAGTTTCCTGCAAGAGAGAAGCGGTCAACAGTTTTCAATGATGCCGACAAGACATCATGATGTTCCAAAAATATAAAATCCGTATCGCTGATCAGTATTCTTAATCCATAATAATCGTTGTAAAGTTGTCATCTAGAGAATGATGTATCTCAGTCACGCTTTGATTGTGACTTCATATGAGCACCACGAGGATCTTGAAGTACATGGATTCATACGGCCCCTAGCCCCGGGTTAAGCGGAATTAGACACAAGTTACGAAACGTATCGCCATAGATCTTGCACGCTACGTTCGTATTTTGCTATCAGCATGCGATATGTATCGCCAAATTTGAGAAACTTTGAGTGGAGGCGCTTGGTGGAATAGCCCAGTTTTATGAGTTTCTGCAACAATGTTTTGTGGCGTTGATTAAAATCGTCACATTTAACACAGGATCTAGCAAATGCTACTAAGCGAGATATGTATACGCCATATGCAGGTCCCACTGGAATATTACTATCCAGAAAGGGATAGTTTACGATGTCGAAATTGTAATCATCTCTTTTGTCATAAAGTCGACGAGAGAGAATGCCCGCTTCATTTTTATAGAGATATAGATCTAAATATGATGTGCTTGTAGGGCTATCTGTAGTTTCCTTCAAATCCAGTGAAGGTGGATATATATCCTTCACTGCGTCATTTATATAGCGATTATCCACAGCGAGAAGATCGTCTATATAGCGTTTGGCGAATGAGAAGGAACGGGCTTTGAATGGATCGGTTTTTGAAAGCGCCTGCATATAGTCATATTCATAAGAGAACAGATACAGGTCAGCCAACAGGAGTGCAGAATTAGTACCCATTGGAATGCTTATATGCTGCTGATATATTGTGTTGCCAAATTTCACATAGATATTTTTAATGAAAAATTCAAGCAACTCTATAACAGAGAAACATCCCATGAATGATATATCTTGTATGTAGTAGAGCTAAAGAATGCTTTACGGCTTCCGACATATATCGATATATATATCTACGATCAGTTTTCTTGAAGACAGATGCTATTAATGAACTTAGACGGTCAATAAAGTCCTGATGAGGGATTAAAACTTATGCAACAAACCGATTTTTCCCAAATAACCTAAGACACAGTCCTCTCTCACCCGACCAAAAAGATCTTCTAACGTAGTTGCTCGATAAAAAGAATCTCTTACAATCGTATAACGTCAGCCGCTCAGTAGGCTATTTCAACTCCACCCAAAACGCATTTCTCTGGTAGATGTTGACCTTACATGGAGCTGCTGAATCTGAATACAAGGATTTCCAGTCTTGAGTTGATTAAATCGAGCCAATAACGAAACAAATGGCCATCGATTGAGCAGGTAAAATTTCGAAGAGCGAACTGACGCTAAAACATTCATTGTACATTTCTACAATCGCACGTCATAGTTTAAAACAAAATCAACTATTAACTCGACTGTAGCAAACTTGAATGAGCAATACCCTAGCTTGTCTAAGGCATTTGAGGTCATCGTACGCGACAACGGATGCAATATATCCTATGTCTTACTTTCAAGACAGTCATCCTGGTGAGTCTGGCAGCGCAGGGTCGGACACCTTGGACGACAAGCGCACGACACAAACTCCAAACAAACCACTGGGATGGGATTTAGAATCACCAGAATGGGTCATCAGACCTTTGTTCTCATTCAATTTCCATCCCATCTCACTAGCATATGGAAGACGTGGCACTGGAGAGTGAGGCTTTTTCCATATCATGCACTGTTAACACACGTTTTATGTGCAGGTGCAGGGCATCGCTGGATGGGAGTAACATTTCCTGTTTGTTTGATTTGGGGAATTTTGATGCTGCGCAGTGTCCACGGGATCAGCATAATCGAGGTCATACATTCTGCAGACGAAATTTCTGCTCCTTTCATTTGAGGTCCAATAAAGATTCCCGCTCACAGATCGCTTAATAGTTTGTGATGATGAAGAAAGGTCTTGTGTGTGACCATAGATATAGGATTTGCAGGAGGAAAGTGACTCCGAAAATATTAGGGAAAAGCATTTTGTAGATCAATATTTTGACATACATTTATTCGTGTCATCAGCAGGAATGGTAGTTTACAACAGGTTCCATGTGTATATATAAGATTTACAGAACAATTCACAGACAATCAATCAGTCAGACATACTGTACAGTGAATAATGTTTTAACCAATGAAGTCAACCAAAATGGAATTAACCAGGAATGTGCTCACATGAACTAGCCAGTGAAAGGAATTGCGGAAAGTCTTCACCGGAAACTTTTCCATTGTTGTAGACTAGCCCAAAACACATCACTATCACAGATGAATATTATTTAGCGCTGAACCTATCATGCCAGCCTTGAATAAGCTGCAGGGTTTCTGATCCGAGCTCGCTGCCGTGATGTTGTGTTGTCACTGTACGTTTTGACCTTTGACAGGTCAAATTATCCATTGGATAAATACGGAGATACTGTCCATGGACACGTAATTCATGTAGGGACAGCATGAACAGCTGCAATAAAAACGCGGCTGAGATACTAAGGCTACGTCCGAGAATCCACCGTATTCTCGGGTATGAATGTGTAGTGCCTAGGAATGCTTTTCTGTATATATGGTTGTCATATGGTTGCTTTTCAGTCGCCAGATGTCGTCAATTTTCCCCCACCTCTTTCATATCGCTGCAATCAAATTCCTCAAAGTAGCCCAAGACGTAGGGTGGAGTAGCCGGTCGGTTCAAGCATGACAAGTCACACCCCCGGTCTTTCTCAGTACGTTAGATGCTATCGTTATCATTCCGGGTTGCGGTTATTTATTATACTGTTTACAACAATCAAGGGACATTATCAACAGGGCGCGAAATACGAAATGTCGTCTCCAGCCATTACACTTTCACCTTTGAATGTCACTGCGCTCAATAGCCGTAAATTGGATTGTCTACCGATCGCATAGACAAACAATCCGATGAAGCGCAGTCTATAAGTAAATGAGTACAGACATTGACCAATATCGGAGAACGGAGGTCAAGATGTGGAACAAATTCTCAAAGTGGATGGCGGACAAAATAGTATTAGATGGAAACCTATAGCTTGGCATTGTGATTGACGACTTAGTAAGCCTTTAATTTTCAGACCTGGGCGCGCAGGCTGAATCCGATATATCTTATATAGTACATTCAGATATCACTGAATTTCCACTGAATTTAATACATGTGTTGCCATTGTCTCTATGAAAGCTTATCCGTCTGTGGAAGCAATGCACCCCACTGACCTACTCCTTATATGACCATAATTTAAATGAGTATTATTGAGCTATGACTGTGAACCAACGATAGTTGTGACGTCACAATATTTAGCAACTGTATTTTTTCTAGAATGTACAACATTAACTTCACAATATTTTAACGCATGCATATTCATTGCAGTGAATAGTACACACGAGGTTTTAATGCTGGTTTAAATCTGAAACATATCTGGAAAAGCACACCACAAACCAAAGCGAATCCAGGCATTTGCTGGTAAATCCACACCCGAAACACGCAAGGGCAATTCAACACAGTAAATCCTTGGTTAATTAACACCACGACATTGCCCAGGTCTGGCAGGGTTGAACTCTCCTAGCAAGTAGGGAGATTTTGGTTCATTATCAGAAATCATCGCTATATAGCTGAAATATTGCTAAAAGCGACGTTAAGTTATGTCCAACCCAGGAACTACTCAGTTCAATGCCTAAGTGAGCAATCACGGCTCCGAAATTCGGGGCTGGTAATTCTAGCTATTGTTTGTAGTTAGCTTGAGTTTCGTCATTACCAACTGGCGGCTGTGACGTCCACTGATAAAGCGTCAAGAAGACTGTTCATAAGCATGGATTTACAAAGACAAAACTAGCTCTAACGAAGATAATTATAATCCTTGGAAATGAGATGAATTGCTGAATGAAAAAGACCAATTGGTTTTATCTGATAGAGGGATTAGCTTTGACTGGAATAAAAAGCTCGCCAAACAAAGCTGGTGAGGAGTGAGAAAATCACGTTTCACTGAAAAAATACGTTGCCGTTACAAAGGAATTCCAAAGGCATATCCAGGGAGAACGGATATTAAAACTTATTGTACTGATAAAGTATTTACTTTCAATCAGCTCTCTTGATACAAGTCTGACCAACACTGTCTGTCGGACTAGCATTACCTGTATGCCTCGATAAACAGGCTATGCCAGTGTCAAAAGTCCCGGATGTTCAATGGTTCGTGAAGCTGGGCCGATTTTAATTCTTGACGTTAGTTTCATGTTGATACAACTTGTGTTACACAATGAAAGACATTATTACATCATGTCAGCGACCGCACAATACATACTGCTAAGCTGGATGTGGGGGACTCCAATATTATATTTTTGCATATAAATGTAAAATATCGGAACATAAACTCATTGATTCTCTAATTTTCAACAAAACTTGAAATTAGAAAACAAAACTGCCGACAAAACATTATGATGCCCATATCGGCAAATCCGTACCATTGATCTGCATGAAGGATAACATGGAATGATATCAAAGATATCAGTCTATGAACTGTCCCCTTCTCTCTTACGATAAACGAGCTTGTGCTTATATTTGTACTGTCATGTCTGCTTGGATTTTAGTGATAGTATCATCATATCGGTATATTCACATGATTCTTGTCGGTACGCCGGTATTCTTCCATCAACTTTGTTATGTTCCGTCTAATTGTTGCCTGCTGGTGGAGATGTCGTCCCCAAGCATTTCCCTCCGTACATGTGATTGTAGTTTTGTGACTCATCAACATGGAGGATAATGAATCGCTTTGTCGGTGCTCACATACATGTGTTGCGAACAAGAAGTTGCATTCTATTAATATTCCGTCGTTTGGGCCCTCCCATCTATCTATTGGTCACATAAGTCATCATATTCCATCGAATGACTCATCGCTCTTAAATATTTGTATCTGACACCGCTCAAGCCAGTGCTAGATTCAAGATTTTCACATGAACAGCGTCAATAAAAGCGTGACTGAGATTCAAATCATCACAGAGATCAGTTTTGGTTCTTGAAATGATTTTACAAATATGCAGTCAGTGTATTTACCTGTGGGGTCATATGACTTCTTGTCAGTACGTCGGTATTTTTTTCCACCGACTTTGTTATGTTGCGTTTAACAACATAGTTGTAGGGTAGCTTTTACAATACCACTATTTTACAATACAATAGTTTTTAAACTGTTTCCCAACAGTGATCACAAGGACAATGAGCATGCCATACATTTATTTCGTTTAATCAAACTCATAATATGTTTACAGGAAAAGGAATTTATTGGGTGACTACATGAATGTCTATACGTGTGCGACTTCAAAGGTCACAGAAATGATATCGATTAATCTCTATCCACATTACATAAAATAAACATTATATGGATTTCCGTTGACATATCATATTCATGGCGAGAGTATAAAGCCATAGACACCTATAGGTTACATTATTCTTCTATTTAACATGACAAGCGTAATACTGTTGACGCAATATTTTACACTGGACGAATTCTAAAATAATACAAAACTTTGACGATCGCGACGGCCAATACTTGCATGCAATGTGTGAATGGTAAAATGCATAAATAATAGTTAGCTATGACATCGTCTTCTCGTTATACAAAAGGCAATATTGGCAGTTTTCCCGGAGTGATTGCGAATAATGACTCGGAAATCACTGGCGTAGCGAAAGCTTTAAACGTTATCTGGATATATGTATGGCCATGTATAATAACATCACTGAATTATTCATGATACTGATGGACAACATTGCCAATATTGTATCAATTCATGATATTTTTTGTGTTATCAGACCTGTTTATTCCATAATTTCCTCGACTTAGACATTTATATATGCATCACGGAGGTTTCTTAACTCTACCACTTCGACTGTATGTTTTGATAAATTTATCTTTGCTGGGTATTTCAGAACACTGTTTACTATATTCGTTAGCTCAAGTTTATCAACTGAAACGGAGAGACTGATTTAACGATGTTCTATTTTCGGGATCAGACCATTTTTACAGATAAACCGTTCTATGTCGTGAATTAACCCAAATCGCTTTGTTGAATCAATATTCAACCCACTTATTAGCAATTGTACTTGATGACATACAGCATACTTTGAACCACTACATAGATGGTTTTGAAATGACGCTCGCTAAAACATCCCTTCTCTGTCGTCATGTATTATATTCTTGTATGGACTTGACGACAGAAACATCGTGATAAACCATCAATGGAGCAATACCTCAGCCACCAGTCATTTTCTCCGAGAGGATTCCCGCCTTAATGCACACCGCCGGAAGTGACACCAGAACATATTAAAGTGGTAAAGCGGTGCCTCTCGATGTTACGATCACTGTTCTTTTCTGTGTTATATCTATGTTGTCTGTAGCGTTAAAAGAGAATATTATAGGGTTCATTTTCCTACTTCAAATGAGTAAGCGTGAAAACTTAGATCGCCCATGTGCAAAATCGAGGTAGTGATTCGTTTCGATATAAACTTAACAGCGTATGCGTGTGCTTTTCCCCTCTTCTGTGGAGCTGCCGCAGAACCACTTTTCAGTGACTTCGGATACTCTCGTTAAACATCCTATCCAATCAATCGGATATCACAGAAGATTTTTCAAGCAGTGGTTCTGCATATTCGAATACGATGAGCAAGTAACAATGATGATCAATGATAGGAGAAAAGCTAATGGAAGACATATTCTGAGTATTATTTAGTATGCCTATTGTTTACAGCGCACGACCTACAGCTTGCTCAAATATATCCTGAGACTAATCAGTATTGTAATGTAAGTGAACAAGGCCCCTTAGAAGTTCTGATCAGTTGCTGACCGTATATAAACTGAGTAGTAACTGCACAGCTATATTAAGTTAGTGATGGGTACCATGCATGTACATGCATGCAGAGGAAAAGCTTGTAAAAATCAGTGTTATGGACCATAAATACGCCGCCACGAAAATATTAGTTTACAGGAAGGTCCAAATGGAACCTCGGCGACAGTTGGTCTAAAGCCATGCACATATATATAATTCTACAGCAGAGGGTCATCCATAAAATTGCTGCCAAGACAAATTTAGATGCTGTGGATGCCAGATGCAGGTTCTAGCGGATTATCACCGTCGAACCGTTGACCAAATGGCATAAAGCTCTCGATTTACTGGATAAATTGGACAGAAAACCCGATGAATTATGTGACATTATATCAAAGGAATTATATATGGAGTTTTCGGCATGAACCCGATTACGCCTATAGAAAATAAACAATAAAACAGGTTAAACATAGTATGTTTATAGGTGATGCTTAAAATTGTCTCACAGATTCTGTACGATATATAGATTTTGGCCTCTATTTACAGAAGAATGTCATTCTGAAGAAGCGGACAGGACATCAACATCAAACTGTAGGAGAAATTAGAAAACCTGAACAGTTAGAAATCAATTATTCGCAGCAGTTAAAACCAAGTCCTGCAGTTCTCCCTCAATGGCCGTAGTTCTGAAATCTATTTGGGAAATACAACATACAATATATTTCTTAGTCGGGTAACTGCAAAACAGTTAATTGCAAAACTAGATTTGTAAACTTGATCTCTCGAAAGGACCAGTGCACAGTCAGAGTGAGGGGGGAAAACGTCATATCTTTTGTACTAAAATTGTTTAAAACAGTCCCTTCCAATATTTGTAGCTGCATCACGTGATCTGTACAATGGTCGAAGTCCATGATATTTCTGCCACAGAGTTGAAACGTGATTTTAGAAACTTGACTGGTATTCTCGTCCTACCAAGAAATGTCTATTGATTCAAATAATTCCAGTCACCCGTAAGGTAATCGAGAGAGAGGACATTATATTGAGGGCATCAGTGCCGTAAATCTCCATTGCTTTGATGACCTCGAAGACAATGAGGAGAAATTAAAGTATTTAAACTGCACTCCACATTCCGATTGGGGTTTGTGGATCAGTGGTAATTATTTCTAAATTGCTTAAAATGTAAATAGATAGACCATCGTTCTGGCGTAAAGTTAAGAATGACATTTTCGGGATAATATTGATTACTCAATTAATGCGGGTTGGTGAGATTTACTGTGTATACAGGCTCATACATGTAATTATATCTACAATGTAATATCATAGTTCAACTATTTGCAGATAAGCAACTACAAGTACATCGAATCATTATCGTGGGTAAACTGCTTCCGAATATATAAACCAATTTAGGGCTTCTTTTGTAGTACCCTTATTTATCTCATTTTTTATCGCTTTAATTATATACAAAAGTTTATATTCCAGTTCAGCATGCTTTAACTTGCGGAACTATGGAGTTGTTTAGTGATAACATATACACTGGAGAGAGGGAGAATTAAGAAACAGATACATTGTATGGACTCGTATGTAAACCATGCCATTATCTTTGTCCAATATTCCTTGTATATGACATAAAAGTTCGAAACTGTATATTAAGATCAAGAAAGTTATTTGTTATTTTTCTTTGTACACGCTTAAAACTAAAGTGTTGAAACTTACTCGTAAAGTGTTGAAATAACCCTTTAAGTGTTTCCACAGGGACAACACTTAAAGAGCAGCCCCTGTGGGCACACTTAAAGGGTTATTTCAACACTTTGCGAGTAAGTTTCAACACTTTAGTTTTAAGCGTGTATAAATGTTTATATGCACGGCTGGAGTTGGTATAGAATTTTGTCTGAAATATTCTTAGCTCAGAGGTGAACAGCATACTGAAACGGAAGACATTTCTCATATGTCATTTTCTTTAGTATGTAGTCAAATGTATGTACAACGTGTAACGGCGAGTAGCTCAGTGCAGGCCAAGTAGTATTATTCTCCCATGATGCAAAGCGCACAGTAGTTGCGAAAGTAGGATCAAAACTAACTAACGTTTAGTGTGTAGCAGACGATTATGCAAGTTAAAATTGATTCAGCTGCACCATGCAATTCGTACAGTTAGTGCAAAGAAAACTGATATGGCGGCTCCACCACTGCGTCTCTGCATCATTCAACGTGACTGGGAATACCACTTTTCAGAGCTCGAGACAACCTTGTCACTCATTAGCATCTGTTCAAATGCTGAATGGGACATATTCCTTGAGAAAATGAATATTTTGACATATGCGAGTGCTCACGTTAAGACAACCTTTCGACTCTTTGATCGATCGAGTATTCCATTAGTCTAGACAAACCTTTAGAGTCAGGTCAAATAATTTCTCATCTGTGGCCTGTAAAGGGCAGAGCTGCATAATGACGATCGTCAGTTGTTTACTGTGAACGTACACCAGAGTCCGGACTAAGTGCGAATTTCAAAATCACACACGGCCGAACGAGTGCTAAAACTTTGAAGCAGAATTTATAGCCGAGGTTCAATTTCTGGGTGTCAAGGATGCACATCGTGTAATCTAGAGAAGGTGGATGCAACAAATCCGTAATTAGGCGTTTATTGCTGCACAGAATCATAGCGCCATATACTTGTCTTGCTTCGTCTGACCAGATTTGGTGAAATGGCTGGTTAGGGTAACGGGTTGCACTGTGTGTTTGCCCGATCAGTGCCCAAGTACATGCATGCACCCATCCATCCATCTATCCAGATATCCATACGCCTGCTTGTATAGAATAGCATTTCATGGAAAAGGTGTCTTTGGTTGTTTTACGTCATACCGGACGACAAACTCGTTGTTTCAACTGTAATATTGTTCTCTTTGTGTAAATTAGCTTTTATCTTGGAACAGCAAGCCGCAGGACAAAATGATACTGACTCTTCCGGACCAATGGATCAGAGTTTAGAAGAGGTGGGTCATTTATGGCTTTTACTGTTACATAGTTCCAGATAAATTTTCTTGAGTCTAAGTTCGATGGGTTCACCTTGTTCAAGTACCTCAAATCTGTAGCAAAAATAAAGCAAAAAATATGATGTGTCGTTTCTCAACTCGCCAAACAACTATTGTTTAAGGGGTGACTGATATTGATACGAACGCATTGTGTTTTTTAGCAGCGATGATCGCATAAGTCTACTTTTCTATAGCACTGCGACCAAGTGTTGTTCCGCTTGTTTTTCAAATCCACAAATACCCTTTCTTATATAGGGCCTACATCTATTTATTCTGAACAGCGACAAGCACATATTCCGAGTATTGAAGATATTTGGAAGTTTCACTCAAAGTCTTCAGCGTTGATGGCTGCCGTAGGTGCTGATTTAAGTTGTTTGGGTACTCTTTCGGCTCTGTACAGGATGGCATGGCAGTTAGAGACGAGGTGCGTGCGTTGTACAATTCTTATCGCCTCCGATAATACTGTTTGTTATTATTCAATGCCATGGCATTAACTGGTCAAAATTGTTGATATTGCCATAGTATTACAGTATAAAGTTAGACACTGAGGATATTTCTAGAATGATAGACCTGAGGTAAACATGTTTACGTTCTGTTGTATTCATGGATATTTCTCGTAATCGTGACCGATTTATCGTAAGTGAATTATGTGAGTTATCCGACTAGTGTTTTCTAAAAGATTCTATGATTGCAAATGGCTGTATGACCCTGAGGGGTTTGTGCATAGCGCCATCTATACATGCATCGGGAGCCCCGTATGACCTGTGCGGAGCGCCATCTGTACATATAGATCTTCATTGTATTCAATATTAAACATTCTTGAAGTTTCTGGAATGAGAAAGCGCTTGTTTATCTGGGTTAATTATGTCGAACTTTCTTCGATGGAAGTTTCTTGATCTGATAGAATAATCGCGAATTCCCCGTAGATATAAATACCGTCTCGTTCGCTCACTCGAGGTTCGCTCATTACTGACTGGAGGTTTCAACAGACTTACGTGGGTGCATCATCATCATTATTATTATTGACTAACATTTGCCTGAGATAACTGACTGCTGGATTATATATTCCTGTTGGCTGTGTTCGACCGCTGTGTATTATCTACGTGATTGAACTGACGAAAACTGGACAACAGCTGAGCGTTATTGACTGTGGAAATACAGGAACGCGATTTCACCACGGACTGTATAGAGATTAGCACGTTGATACGGATGACTCTGAGAGATATACCGGTATAACATTGAACAGTAAGATTTTATTTGATGTTTGTTTGCTATATTGACCTAATTTAATTTGTATATGATTTTAGTATTGTAAATAAATAGTTGATTATTGATTCTCGACTTCACAAATCTTTCTGTTGCGTTTTTCTATTATCGTTTAGACGTAACAATATGTTCAAAATGAGTTCATGTCCATGTTGAGAGATGGATGTAATGGGATGATAGAAGACCCCATATCTCGGATCATCGGATTTTTGCCTCATAAAGTTTGTCACTGAGAGGTGTACATCCCATGAGTTTAGGCATCAATCTGGAATAACTTCGATTGTCTCAAAATTTAATGGGGTGCATCTGAAAATAAAGCATATAGATTGCAGGTATTTTGATCATCATCTGTGTTTCGTTGTATTTATGTAACCATGCATACAAATTCTTTCGTGAGTATCGAAAAGCAAACTGTCCTTGCTCCACACACATGATAAATATTGTGCAGTATATGTCATGCAGTATATGTAAACCGAAATAAAATTAACCTCAGTAGACCAAAATAATACACGATGCAATTCTATATGATACAGTATATATTGTACATCCACAAGAGAACACAGGCATGGGAATAACATGACCCTTTATGATTACGAACAATCCAGTGCATTAATTCAATTTTGCTAAACCATAAAGAATAGAATAAGGACATATCACTTTTAGAGGTGTAAATATTTCCTAATAATTAGAGATAATGCTCTACATCCGTATTTCCTAATAATTAGAGATAATCCTCTACATCCGTATTTCCTAATAATTAGAGATAATGCTCTACATCCGTATTTCCTAATAATTAGAGATAATCCTCTACATCCGTATTTCCTAATAATTAGAGATAATCCTCTACATCCGTATTTCCTAATAATTAGAGATAATGCTCTACATCCGTATTTCCTAATAATTAGAGATAATCCTCTACATCCGTATTTCCTAATAATTAGAGATAATGCTCTACATCCGTCACCCGGTGCATGACCATTGGAAAATTTATTCGGATATGTGTAACAGAACCTATTATTAGGATCTGAAAAATACATGTGAACTGAAATGTTGTACAAGGATTGCTCTGCTCGTGTTGCCCCCACCCCATTGAAATTCCGTTGGCGTAAATGCCCCCCTTTCCCAGTAATTCTACAGTTACGTTTTTCATACGACTCTTCTCAATAGATGGACTGTGTGAATGTATAAATTTCATACATTTCGCTGTTCCAGGTGTTGATTGACATTATTCTATACCCCCACTCTCCAAATCTAACATAAACACAATTTGAGGAGGACAGATACTCCAATACCGTCTTTATATTTTGTTATAAAGCGTGCTCTGATTGAGAGACCATATTCTAATAATAAATACGAGTGCTCATTCACCCCCATGGCTCATTCACCGCCATGGGTTCATTCACCCCCATGGGTTAGTTTATAGGGATAGGGAGATCGCATGCCCTTTCTATAGTACTTATCGCGCACTACTCATCGCGCATGCGCAGTCGACCCATTCTACTGTAAGGTGCAAGCCTGGCCCATGGAATCTCAGGGAGCGAAAACACCAGGTCTCTCGCCCCACCCTATCCCGCGCCACACCTATATGGATAGGGAGATCGCGTGCCCTTTCTATACTACTCATCGCGCACTACTCATCGCGCATGCGCAGTCGACCCATTCTACTGTAGGGTGTAAGCCTGGCCCATGGAATCTCAGGTAGTGAAAACCCCAGGTCTCTCGCCCCACCCTATCCCGCGCCACACCTATGCGACCCGCTGTGCAGTGAGTAAAGCGGAGTAGGAGGAGGAGGAGTCGGACACGCAACGGATTATACTAGGTAGATATCTACAATCCCGAATGATCGTATTCCGACAGGCATTTCTGGTATGGGCTGTGCCACCGAGAGGCTATTCAGACAGATGTTGGCGATCATAGATGACAGTTGTGTTGCTTTAGAAAAATAAGAACATACCACGCCATCTGCATCAGCGTAACGGAACAAGGTTTTCAAGTAGAAACTACATAGTGTTCTAGAACAACATGACGGTTGATGTAGCGATTGCAACTTGCTGCTTATACAGACGCGATTAGAAAACCTCCCAAGTCATTCAAAAGTTTTTAGTTTTGATTCTCCCATATTAATAAATATATGTAAAACATCAATGTTTGTCTCGTATGTTACAAGACGCACAGCCGCGCAAAATACGTAGCGAACTGCAGTTAACTGATCAACTGATATGGTGGGCAATATCATATCATTGCGTTCCGAAAACTAAGGAGGAATTGCAAATAAAAAAACACATTTTAGAGGCATTATTTTCGCTGTGTTCTAAAACGCGAAAATAAACCAGATCGATCGCTGTTCGGGGCATCTACACTGAATGATATTCCTTAATCTGAGTATGTCAGACCTTCCAGAATACTTGTTCTTCCAAGACCCATACTGAGTGTCTTCGTGTTATCGTATGTGACAGTTGTAATACGGCTTAATGTAACCTAAATCAGCCAACTTAAGGTGGACTGATTTAGCTGAATAGCGACACTGGTACCGTTTTGTTTACATTAACCCACTCCGGCATGTCGGCGTTATGTGCTTTAACCCACTCCGGCGTTATGTGCTTTGTACGTAGTACACTCACGAGTTATTGGGTTCAACTCCCCGAGGACATACGTTTTAATCAATCAGTAGAATGATATATTAGACTAAGCAGATCCGCTCTTGTAGGTGAACAATTCACTTGATTCCTTTCATAATGCGATATTGGTGCCAATTATGGTAGACAATGTTAAAGAGTAGACTGGCAAGTGTACACCAGTTGACTGCAAATACCCTTTTCCCTGATTGACTAAATGTTGCTATTTTTTAGGTAAGTGTGAGCATGGCTTATTTTCAAATAACGTTTTTGGCATAATAGCTTTCTCGTCATCGTCTGAAATAACTCTAGAGTACAAGAGTACAATTTTTCGGCCCTGGCTTGTAACCCAGTCATCCGTAAGGTAATCGAGAGAGATGACATTATATTGAGGGTATCAGTGCCGTAAATGTCCATCGCTTTGATGACCTCGAAGACAATGAGTAAAATAAATCGAAAATTATAGTATTTAAGCTGTACGCCACATTCCGATCGGGGTTTGTCGATCAGTGGTAAATATTTCTAAATTGCTTAAAATGAAAATATATAGACAATCATTCTGGCGAAAAGTAAAAAAAAAAGGATTTTCGGTATATTACTGATTTATCAATTAATGCGGGTTGGAGGGAGAGATTTAGTCTGTTTACAGTCTCGTACATGTAATTATATCTATAATGTAATATCATAGCTCAACTGTTTGCAGATAACTACAAGTACATCGAATAATTATCGTGGGTATATTTGCTTCCAAATATATCAACCAATTTACACGTAGGATTTCTTTCATATTACCCTTATTTATCTCATTTTATATCGCTTTAATGATATACAAAAGTTTATATTCCAGTTCAGCATGTGTTAACTTGCGGAACTATGGAGTTTTTAAGTGACAACATATACACTGTATGGACTGGTAATGTAAACCATGCCATCATTGCAATCCTCAGCAATGTAGCATACTGAAACTGGAGACATTTCTCATATGTAATTTTCTTTAGTATGTAGTCAAATGTATGTACAACGTGTAACGGCGAGTAGTTCAGTGCAGGCCAAGTAGTTTTATTCTCCCATCATGCAAAGCGCAAAGTAGTTGCGAAAGTAGGATCAACACTCGTGTATTCAATGGTCGATTCCATCAAGACTGAGGACACTAATTTTTAGTGTGTAGCAGACGATTATTCAAGTTTGCACCATGCTGCACCATGTAATTCGTACAGTTGGTGCAAAGAAAACTGATATGGAGGCTTCACCACTGCGTCTCTGCAGCATTCAACGTCACTGGGAATACCACTTTTCAGAGCTCGAGACAACCTTGTCACTCACTGGTATCTGTTCAAATGCTGGATGGGACATATTCCTTGAGAAAATGAATCTTGTCAAATATGCGAGTGCTCACGTTAAGAAACATTTCGACTCTTTGATTGATCGAGTATTCTATTAGTCTAGACAAACCTTTAGAGCCAGGTCAAATACTTCCTCATCTGTGGCCTTTAATGGCAGAGCTGCATAATGACGATCGTCAGTTGTTTGCTGTGAACGTACACCAGAGACCAGACTCTAAGTGGGAATTTCAGAATCACGCACGGCCGAAGCATTTCTAAAACTTTGGAGCAGAATTCATAGATGAAATTCTGGATGCCATGGATGCACATCGTGTAATCTAGAGATGGTGGATGCAACGAATCCGTAATTAGGCGTTTATTGCTGCACAGAATCATATCGCCATATACTTGTCTTGCTTCGTCGGGTCAGATTTGGTGAAATGGCTGGTTGGGGTAACGCGTTGCACTGTGTGTTTGCCCGACCAGTGCCCAAGTACATGCATGCACCCATCCATATATCCATATGCCTGTTTGTATAGAATAGCATTTCATGGAAAAAGCGTGCTTAACAATGTGCATTGGTGGGGCACATTGTACCGTATCAAAGTAATATTACTAGTTTACACAGTGGCAAGAACGTGTGGAGAATTTTGTGAATATAGGTCAATTTCGTATCATCATAGAGCGTAGTCCCAGCTCACCCCGGACATAACTTGATGATGGTTTACCATACCATGTTCGTCTGGCACAGAAGGTAGATTAAAGTACCAAACAGATTAGGCTCTCTGAGGATCCATTGTGACCAATGTCTGTAGGGCCTAATTTTCAAAATTTGAAATTCAATTTTTTTTGTAGTTTTGGTTAGATTTTTGTTAGGGTTAGGGATTTGCTAGGGTATGTTTGTTTGGGTTATCGTCGCCGTGTTTCCAATAAGGTTAGGTGCGACGTTAAACTTCAAACAACCAACCAACCATAACTTGATGAATGGAGTGCATGTAGTCATACGTCACTTCCCATTAATGAGGACACCGGTATTCACTCGTTATCGGCAGAAACATTTTGGTAAAGAAACTATTTGTCACATGTTATAAGAATATCTACACTCCCAAATGATCGTATTCCGACAGGTACTTCTGGTATGGGCTGTGCCACCGAGAGGCTATTCAGACAGATCTTGGCGATCATAGATGACAGTTGTGTTGCTTCATAAAAATAAGAATATACCACGCCATCTGCATCAGCGTAACGGAACAAGGTTTTCAAGTAGAAACTACATAGTGTTCTAGAACAACATGACGGTTGATGTAGCGATTGCAACTTGCTGCTTATACAGACGCGATTAGAAAACCTCCCAAGTCATTCAAAAGGTTTCAGTTTTCGATTCTCCCATATTCGAAAATATATGTAAAACATCGATGTTTGTCCCAGATGTTACAAGACGCACCGACGCGCATAATACGTAGCGAACTGCAGTTAACTGATCAACTGATATAGTGGACAATAACATAGCATTGCGTTCCTAAAACTAAGGAGGAATTGCAAATTGAGAAAACAATATTTTAGAGGCATTATTTTCGCTGTGTTCCAAAACGCAAAAATACACTAGATCGATCTCTGGTCGGCGCATCTTTACTGGATGATGTGCCTTAATCTGAGTATGTCAGGCATTCCAGAATACTTGTTCTTCCAAGACCCATACGGAGTGTCTTCGTGTGATCAATCATCGTGTGTGACAGTTGTAATACGGCTTAATGTAACCTAAAGCAGCCAAATTAAGGTGCACTAATTTAGCTGAATACCGACACTGCTACCGTTTTGTTTCCCAATTACATTACAGCAATTGAACCGCGTAGAGATACATTAACCCACTCCGGTGTCATGTGCTTTGTACGTCGTACACTCATGAGTTATTGGGTTCAACTCCCCGAGGACATACGCTTTAATCAATCAGTAGAATGATATATTAGACTAAGCAGATCCGCTCTTGTAGGTGAATATGCCCGAACACTATGAACAAATAACATACAACTATTTAATATTGGATGGATATCGGCCACGGCTTTATTCCATATTATAACAACTCTAGTGACGAGATCCCTACGGACATGGTGAAACGCCAACCTTTCGGTGTCCGGACGAATCAACTATCTTATAAACCACAACCGCTCCCTGTGAAAGTTACCAGGCAAGACCCACGTGATCCCCATGGAATTCATAGGCAATTATATTAAAGCCATATATGCTCCCTGTGTAATACCGCACCAGGCAAGCCTCACATTTGATCCCTATGGAAACATAGGCAATTTTATTAAAACCATATATGCTCCCAGTGAAATACGGCACCAGGCAAGCCCCACATCGGATCCCTATGGAACCATATGCTCCCTGTGTAATATCACACCAGGCAAGCCCCATATCAGATCCCTATGGAAACATAGGCGACCCATAATCCTGATAATGATCACTGTGAAATACCACACCAGGCAAGCCCACATCCCTATGTATCACCCATATAGGCAATGTTTCCCGCTATCTGCCCCCTGTGGAGCAGCTTCACTTAGTTTGCCCGCAAGGATCCCGCTACTGAACCTAAAATATATGCCGTGACAAAATTGTAAGATACCTGAAACATTTCTGAATAAATTTGCAAACAAACCTCCAAAATACAAGCAATTACTTAAGATGTAACCAGTCCTAAACATTGTCATTCCTGGCAAAGCTTTCTTTGTTACACCAAAACTGCGCCAAGTAGTTGAATTTGGTATCATTTGATTACCTGTACAGGTCATCAGCTATATATTGCTCCCTGTTCATCAGTTTGTCAAAATGGCCGGCTGGGTCAAACTGCTTAGGAATGATCTCTGCTCACTCATTTTTTACTGGCAACTCCAGTGTGGCCACTTCCAAATATTCAAATCCTTCACATGGCTCGATCCTCATTCAGGAAAGTGACAATCTGTTAGGGCTGATTACCTTCCTAACATTCAACTTCTCACTTGTACCCTAATATACACCCTTTTATGCTAAAATACCACACATGGCTTACATAATCCATATATCATATAAATAAACAATAGAACTTCAGAGGAACCAAGTTAAACAAATAATGCCTTCACACTATCTGATCCGATTCAGCATACATTTGATGGCATAGCTTAGCACTGATCCAGAAAGATTTAAATTGCTGAAATCTCCTCATTCAAAATGTTTGTCATGATACAAAAATATTGTCCATATGTGATCAGGAATGTGTGCTCTTGCACTAATAGATATAATACACAATCAATTTATGTTCAGTGCAAATTGGTTCACACTGCAGTCATTTTTACACAAATGTCTCTTTCTGAATTCATTACCAAGAAGTTCACTGTTGCCCTGAAGTCTATTCATACATACAAAATTGCCAACCTCACACAGACTGTTGTTGCACTGGTTCGTATTCGAAGTCTGGTGTTTGTGGAACGATGTATGCACAAGTTATTTGTTATTTCACAGATTTGAACCTTGACAGATGAAAATTTATACACAGCAGTTTGTTGCTGCACTGTTTACAACCTGAACGATTTACAGTCACAAAAGTTCCTTGTTGCCAGGAATTAAACCCTGACTGATTTATATACAGAATGTCTTTGTTGCACTGATTGGGACCATGACCGACTTACTCACAGAAAATTGTTTTTCTTCGGATTTAAACTCAGAACTTCAGTGCTATACCTTACAGTTCGTCCTCACAAATGGAGTAGTTGTGAACAGCCATATTAATCATATTAACGACCCACGTGACCAAATCCTCATAGCAAGTAACAGTAAGAAATCCAGATATTAGATAGCAGTACCAGTCATCTTAGAACCATCAGCAGTACTTCTGAAATATAAAACGAACAAACCAGACAGCAAGTAATATCTGTTTAGATGTAACCTCCCTAATTCATACTGTAATAAAGAAATATATATCCCAGCCCATCGAGGCACCATGAAGTACTCCTTGAATTAGGCCCGAACTGTGATCATTTGAACTTAACATAAAATGATAGCATACGTCAGTCCAGTGAACATCTTAGATGAAAGCTGTCAAGATAACAGTTCTTGAGCCCATTCTGTGGAATGAAAGCTATCTAACATTACTCAGTCAGTACTCTAAATCAAGCACAAAACCTATCAAGAGGGTCCGGGAAGTTCAAGGGAGAGGCGGGTGGGAAATTTTCTGATAACAATTTCCTTCCAGAAAGCCATCTGCTCTGATGGTCAGCATATCCGAAAAGGTATACCCCGATGTTGGAGGATTGTAACTAAGGGACATAACCCGACGATGCAACACCTCCCCTCGGTTCAGGCAATAGAATAAATTGGTTTATCATGTAATTGCATTTATGATAAACTTTATTAACTTGATTCCGTTCATAATGCGATATTGGTGTCAATTATGGTAGACAACGTTCATGAGCAGACATTCTTCAGTCTGGCAAGTTTACACCAGTTGACTGCAAATGCCTTTTCCGCTGGTTGACTAAATGTTGCTATTTTTTAGTTAAGTGTGAGCATGGCTCATTTTCAAATAACGTTTTTGACATAATAGTTTCGTATATAATCCAGGAAAATAGAGATAATGAGATGGTAACTCAATATGTCATGTACAATTCAAGTTTCAACTAATTTTGTTTTATTAATTCTATATTCCAGTTAAGAGATTTACCGCGTCGTTGTTGCATTAAAATCACGCTAAAAGAGGCTACAATTCGAAACGTTAAAAAGAAAAGTCTTATTTGTTGGAGGATTGGAGAGGGGAATTTTATTGAAACTGAAAAACACCTCATCGGACGGCCAAACATACAGATTACGAGCTTGGTTCTCCTTGGTAATTGATTCCTGGAGATGATTTCAAAGTCACCATGGTCCCGATACAGTTGTTCATAAGACAGTAAAGCACGTCCGAACATCACTTCGCCCTGCTTTAATAAACATCTGAGAGATGGACCGATATCTTCTGTCCGATACAGCAAATAAGTTCGATGACTGCATGATTCTAGTCATCGAATGACTTGGATATTCTTTAATGGACGACGGTTGAATTATGAATGACGGACTAGACGCCTGTAATCGAAACACTAAGAATAGAGGCTTGCCAACTCATTATTTAAAGATTCCGGTTGACGCGAAACCAAACCTGTAGGAATAAAAAACAGATCTTCCCAATTTGCGATTATCCCAAACATCGGGCGTTGCGACATATGGTCGATATGGTAATGGACACTTCACTAAGAATGAAAGAAGCAGGCGATAGAGTACATCGAGCGCTCTGCTATAACAGAGGCATCGATCGTTTTAGCATCGTCTGCTCAGTGCATTTTTGGACACCATGATCAGACTAATCGCCCAGCCTCGATTTTGGGTCTGATATCAAATTATGACTTATAATGGATGATATCGTGCCACATCTCCTGTTTCTTACTTTCCCGATCGATCGCTTTTCTGAACCGGTGTCCCGCAAATAATGGGGTTCAAAATCTCAGTCATATCGCTCATTTTCAACTTAGAGTATACACTTGGGTAAAAGATTATCAGAACTATCTATGAATGGCAACGGAATGTTTAAGTTTCACCATGACGAGTTTATTGGCATAATTCCAAACTATTTACCGCTCATATCTTGCCATATGTATTGCAGCGAGGGGATGCGGGAACAATAATCGCTATATAAATGACGCAGTGAAGGATATATATCCACCTTCACTGAATTTGAAGGAAACTACAGATAACCCTACAGGCACATCATATTTAGACCTATATCTCTATAAAAATGAAGCGGGCCTTCTCTCTCGTCGACTGTATGACAAAAGAGATGATTACAATTTCGACATCGTAAACTATCCCTTTCTGGACAGTAATTTTCAGTGGGACCTGCATATGGCGTATACATATCACGCCTAGTAGCATTTGCTAGATCCTGTGTTGAATGTGACGATTTTAATCAACGTCACAACAACATTGTTGCAGAAACTTATAAAACAGGGCTACACCACCAAGCGCCTCCACTCAAAGTTTCTCAAATTTGGCGATACATATCGCATGCTGATAGCAAAACACGAGCGTAGCGTGCAAGATCTATGGCGTTACGTTTCGTAACTTGTGTCTAATTCCGCTTAACCCGGGGCTAGGGGCCGTATGAATCTATGTACTTCAAGGTCCTCATGGTACGCATATGAACAATCACAATCAAAGCGTGACAGATAAATCATTCTTTAGATGAAGACTTTACAACGAATATTATGGATTAAGAATACTGACCAGCGATACGGATTTGATATTTTTTGGAACATCATGATGTCTTGCTGGCATCATTGAAAACTGTTGACCGCTTCTCTCTTGCAGGAAACAAGCCTATGTTTATGTATACTATGGTTGTCTTTTTGAATTTGGTGCTGATGCTGTTATATGGAATATGGAATAGAACTTTGGATTATGGACGCGGATATTCTCTAATGGACGACGGCTGAATTATGACTGACGGACCAGACGCTTGTAATTATCTTTGTTATCGCTGAGGCTAGGCAGCCTGAATTGCCAATATTTTGTAAGCTTTGTTACAGTTGACCAGTATATTGAAATTTGTTTCCGTGTAATATCATCGCCAATTATGTGACACAGCGAAACCACCTCTCTTGATAGATGGGTAAATACGGATAACCACGGATAGCACCGCGGATAACATAACAAAGAAACCGCGAATAATATAACGATGAGCACTAATGTCCGATATATCAAGTGATATCAATTAAATATTATTTAGCGCAGAACCGACCATGTCAATCGTGTAGATAATCTAGGGGTTATGAATCGAGCTCGTGCCTCTAACATTGACATGATCTGGAGTAGACACGGTACTTCTAGACCCTTTGATAAATCAAATTATCCATCGGATAAATACGAAGACATTGTCCAATGATACTTAATTTATGTCAAGGGACATCAAATTCTCCAAATCAGCTCAATACGTAGAATGGACTGGCTGATCGGTTGAAGGACGACAAGTCACACCCTCGGTCATTCACAATGCGGTAAATGATATCGTCAACATTCCTGGCTGTTTACAACAATTAAGGGAAATTATCAACAGATCGCGAAATACGAAATGTCTCCAGCCATTACACTTTCACCTTTTGATTGTCACTGCGCTCAATAGCCTTCCATTGGATTGTCTGCAAGTCACATAGACAATCCAATGAAGCGTAAACGAGTATAAAGATATCAGAGAACCACTGTCGAGATGCGGAACAAATTCTCAAAGTGGATAGCCGACAAAATCCAATTAGAGGGAAACCTATAGTTTGACGATTGTGAATGACATAGTAAGCCTTTATTTTCAGAGCTGGACGCTGAATTCAATACATCTTATACATTCAGATATCAGCTTGTCAGTACATTTAATATTTGTATGGCCATTATCTCTGTGAAGGTTCATCCGTCTAGGGAAGCAATGCCCTCCACTGACCTACTCCTTATATGGCCATAGTTTAAAAGTGTATTAATGAGCCATGCTCAGTACATCCAACCAATGAACAGCCAGCAAATGGAATATATATAATGAAAATGGTAGACAAACGTAAGATTCAGCTTTGGGTTAGGGCGGGACATCCTCATGAGTTTTCCTCTAGACTCGAGCAATACTCTCACCGTATTTGGTGAAAACAAGGGCATTCAATAAATATCGGAAGGGGGTAAGAAGAAAAATAGAGAGAGGTTTAATGCCGCGTTTGGCAATATTTCAGCTATATAGCGACGATCAAACAAAATTCTAGTTATTCAAGTTAATAACTTAGTATTAGTACTTAGTTATGGAACAAACCGATTTCTCTCAAATTACCCAAGAAACAGTCTTCTTTCACCCGACTAAAAAGATCTTCTAAAGTAGTTGCCCGATAAAAAGAATCTCTTACAATCTTAAAATCTATACAGAATATGTTTCACAAGTGTCTTGCACTGTGGTTGTGTCTGGGACATACAAAGACATTGAACTGTAGTTTATCTACCTCAAATCAATTTGGAATATATGTTAAAATGGTATATTTTTATATAAGGGGAACTGCTGGAAAACCTCTAAAATTCTACCTTTGACATCATTAGACCTTACTTGAATAGATGATCAAAACAGATTTTGTCAATATATCGAACTATACTGATATGTCATTTGCATAATGTTGCATGCTGGTAGTTCAGACATTGTTATGTAAATACGCCCAAAATCAGTCACCATAGCAACAATGTTTGAAAACTAACTGTTCTCTATCATATTAATTGGTCTTTTTGAGGGAAAATATCGAAAATAAATGCTTTTATTACACCGCCTCAACATAGAGTAAACACGGTGAATGCAAGAATCCCCAGAAAAATAAACTAACCTGTAATGTCAGACACCGTGCGGTAAATTTCCCTTCGAGACAGTAAACCTACATATATTTGTCAAATGACCTGTACAAATAATAAATTGATGAAATATGTAAGAGGTGAGAAACATAGACGATGTCAGGCGGCTAAAATCAACCATATCACTTCACAGGAAAGCTTCCCTGGTATCTCTAGCAGCTGTTCATTTTGAAAAGTTTAAGGTGACCACAGGGCATCTATCACCGTTTTAAGCGGAATTAGACACTAGCTCGGGAGCTGTGGGGACCGATCTCCTCAAATGAGTAACTCATCTGATGTTAATGGACGAGCATCAAGGGTATCTGATGGAGTAAACGCCTCGATATGGGGGTAAACATGGTCAATGCAAGAACATCCAGAAAATATAGCCTGTAATGCCCGAAGCCGTGAGTTAAATCCCCACCAAGAAATTAAAGCACATATTTGTCAAATGACACGTATAGGGCGGCCTCTGGATTTAACACTTCACCATTGCCCAGGCCTGGTAGGGTTAAACAGCAGTAGCAAATTTTAAGGGAGATTTTGGTTCATTATCGAAACGTGGTCACCCAGGATATACCTGCGCGTATATCTCGTCATGTTTCTTTCCAATTGGATTGGAGCGATATGTAAGAGGTGGAGAAATTGACAACACTAAAAAGCAACCATATGACTCTACAGGAAAGCGTTCATCGACACCTAACATTCAGACCCGAGAACTCGGTGGATTCTCGGATGTAGCCTTAGTATCTCAGCCCCGCCTTTATTGCAGGTGTTCATGTGGAGACAATGAAGTATCCACACGGCCCCTAGCACCGGCTTAAGCCGAATTAGATACGCTAGTTCGGGAGCTGTGATGACAGATCGGCTCAAACAACTCATCTGATGTTAATGGATGAGCATCGTGGACGTCTGATGGAGTAAACGCCTCCACAACTGCAACTGATAAATGCAAGAATATCCAAGAAAACTAACCCGTAATGCCCGACGTACAGCTTAAATTTCTCACCAAAACAATAAACCTACATATATTTGTCGAGAGACATGTACAGAGGGTGGGCCTCATCACAGCCATTTGTCGGCTGTGACGTCCACTTATAGGGCGTCAAGAAGACTGTTCATATGTTGTTAACCATGGATTTACAAAGACAAAACTAGCTCTAATGAAAATAATTATAATCCTTGGAGATCAGATGAATCTGTGAATGAAAAGGACCAATTGGTTTTGTCTGGTAGAGGGATTAGCTTTGACTGGAATACTGGGCTAGCCAACAAAGCTGATGATGTCCGAGAAAATCACGTTTCGCTGAAAAAATACGTTGGCGTTACAAAGGAATTCCAAAGGCATACCCATGAAGAACGGATATTAAATCTTAGTGTAATGATAAAGTATTTACTTTCAATCAGCTCTCTTGATACAAGTCTGGCCAACACTGTCTGACAGACTGCCATTATCTGTACGCTCTGATAAATAGGCTAAACCAATGCCAAAATTCCCGGATGTGCAAGAGTTCGTGAATCTTGACCGATTTTAATTCTTGATGATCGCTGCATGTTGATACAACTTGTATTACACAGTGGAAGACACTATAACATCTTCTTTGCGACCGCACGATATATATATACCGCTCAATTGGATGTGACAGTCTCTAAAAATTCCAGCCAGCCAATATTGTATTTCCGCATTTAAATGTAGAATATCGGAAGACTAAGTTATAAATTCTCTAATTTTGAACAAATCAACATGAAAATGGAAGAAAAACAGTCGACAAATTATCACAGTGATAACAAGGACAATGAACATGCCATACATGTATTTCGTTTCATCAAACTCGTAATATGTTACATGAATATATTGGGTGACTACATAAATGTCTACAAGTGTG
Organism: Hanleya hanleyi; assembly: GCA_036873755.1. Taxonomy (NCBI): domain Eukaryota; kingdom Metazoa; phylum Mollusca; class Polyplacophora; order Lepidopleurida; family Hanleyidae; genus Hanleya; species Hanleya hanleyi. The sequence continues at coordinate 88,063 of JAVTVY010030444.1, read as the reverse complement.
CGACTTCAAAGGTCACAGAAAAGGTATCCATTATACTGTCGATACAATCTCTATCCACATATATATATATACATTATATGGATTCCGTTGACATATCATATTCATAACGAGAGTATAAACATCCATAGGTTGCATTATTCTTCAATTCACCATGACAAGCGTAATATGGTTGCCGCAATATTTTCCGAACTTTGACATTTGGACAATACTTGCCTACATTGTGTGAGTGGTAAAATACATAAATAATAGCCATGATAAATATACAAATTGCTTATGGATAACAACTTCTAGTTTATTCAGGACGACGTTTCGATACATTTTTCAAAAGTGGAAGGCACAGGCACAGGGATTTTCCAAATCTCTTATCTTAAAAATGTCATAACAACTTCTAGTTTATTCAACTTTATATCAGGTTTATATCAATGGATAACGACGTTCTCAAGTCAATGACATCAATTGATTGATTGAAATTGTAGTTTAGGGGCCGCTTCTCATTCGGATTTCGCGGCCCATCAACTCAATGTTTTATTCGAATTTCGCGGTACATTACTTTGTTTATTGAATATCTTTTCCAGCGCTAAATATATAAATAAATAAATAGATAAATAATAAATAACAATGAGAGATTAGTAGGAGATATAAATAGAAGTAAATAAGAATCGCTATATGTACAAGTTCGTAAGTCTCTTTTTGGTTTTTGGTTAAGTTATACTGGTAAATATGAGTTCACTGTCATCGCGTGTATGATTCCTTTGTCTTGGTACCCCTTTGTACGCACAAAGCCGTCCAGAAAAAACTGGGAGAACCAAGGGCGTCTTCAGGTTTTTTCGGATCGACTTCACTAACGACGCACTTGGGAACAGGGTGGGTTCTTCCAGAAATCTGTGCATGTAACAATTGCTTGGAGTGTGTATTGGGGCACAGGGCGGCAGGTCTACGTCCTATATTGCGTGAAAGTCAAAGGATCATATTCTGTGTTACGGCGTCAGTTCGGTGTCATCTATGGGGTAGCGTGTCGGTGTGGTCTAGGGTCGAGTATTCTGATTCTGGGTGTTCTTGCTATGCGGCGTTGTCACTCAAGGCGCTGTTGGTATTCCTGTAATCGTCATCCGTCTTCTGTTTCAGGTCTTGTCCAACTCGTCTGTGGTCTTCGGTGTGCCTGTATCATATGAAATAGAAGGCTTGTAGTCATTCTTGTTTTCTATTGTTTTTCGATGCAATAATTTGATATATCTTCCTCCCAACAACAGGCACGCCCCGACCGTCAGTCACATAATATGAATACCAATATATAATTAAGTGAGTAAATAGATAAACAAATGAATAAATAACTAAACATTTCGATAGATTCAGTACTAGGTGAATACACAAATAAACGCTCTGTATTATTTCTGTATGCATTATCGTTTGATGGCCATAAAGAATTTGTAGGACAATGAGATAGACGGCCCTCAGTATCAAGGTAACTCCGCCATCACCATTTCCTATATTTTATGCCGAATACTGCTCGCTATATGCGATTTGGCCGTGCTATGTTGTCATGAATTCAATTAGATTTGGCCATCGTTTGTTTTGTAGGACAGCGGAACAAACGGCCCTCAGTATCAAGGTAACTCCGTTGTTGCCATGCCTATTTTATTTCTAAATGTGTCTGTGACATTTTGGCCGGATGTTATGTATGGATAGTTTATTATGGCCATAATGTTTTGTATGGCTATGGTGCAGACAGCCCTCAGTATCAAGGTAACTCCGCTGCAACCATACCATTTGTTGAAGTCAGAAGAATGATTTGGCCTCTATCAAATCGTGCCATAGTACTTGGTGTACTAGTAGTTGATTATGTGGGGGAAAAAAAAAAATTGCTGACTGCGGATGTACGGCGGTAGTATTATATACTGGAGTAATAACCAGCAGTTTTGATAAAATTTATTAAGGACTTGAATACCTGATTTCTAATGGGGGGCTTAGGGTTTAATAACGCTGGTAATGTTAAGGGAGTGTTGAATTTTTTTTTTGATTCGTTTACAAGTGCCACACGTTGTTGGTTGTGGATTGGGCATTCAAGTAGCACGTGTTCTATTGTTTCTTCTACATTGTTGCATGCGGTACAGTGTGGTGAGGTGTTTTTCAGAAGCATGGACAGATGTGATTTAAGTCCGGTTTTGCCTAGTCTTAATCTGGTGATTATGCGGTCATCACGTTTATTGTCTAACTGGAATCCCTGGGCTTGTCTTTTCTCTCCACCAAGGATCTTATGTAACCACCGTCCACGTTCTTCTTCGTTCCATTCCTTTTGCCACTTGCTATCTATTTTGCGTCTAATGATAGTGTTGAGTTCTTTATATCCTAATCCTATTGGCACATCGTGTGTAATTTTAGCAAGACTGTCTTTGGCAGTTTTGTCGGCTGCTTCGTTACCTCTGATGTTGACATGCGCGGGTACCCATGCTAAAATGGCGTCTATACCCTCGTTGTGTATTTGTGTACATATACATTCTATTTTGTGTATGAGATCAGGTCTACTGTCAGATACAAAATTTTGGATGGATGTGAGTCCACTAAGGGAGTCACTGAGTATCACCGCACGGATTGGTTTGTGCTCGATGATCCATTCGAGAGCCTTAATTATAGCAATCAGTAAATAATCAGTATATATACAGTTCCTTGAGTAAATGTCAACAGTATGATAACAATAGTATTATACTAGGTGAGAAATTTTTTAATAGGACAGGATTAGACTTATGGAGATGGCTGGATTAATTAACAAGGCGGGCTTCTAGGCACGGTGGGGTTCCTGGATAGCCATGATATCGCCTTCTCATTATTTCCAGGGTCTTCCCACAAAACGCAAGGCAATAGCGGCGGTTTACATGTGGGGTCATATGACTTCTTGTCAGTACGCCGGTATTATTTCACCAACTTTGTTATGTTGCGTTCAATTGTTGCCTATATGTGGTGAGATTCTGCTGGTGGACACATGCACCCCGAGCGTTGCCTGTAGGTTTTATTATTCGTGAATTTAACATGATATGCATAATACTATTGATGCGATATTATATACTGAACGAATTCCAAACTTTGACGAAAACGTATACGGACAATACTTGCCTACAGTGCGTGAGTGGTAAAGTACATAAGTAATAGTTAGCTATGGCATCGCAATACTGGCAGTTTCCCCGGAGTGATTGCGAATTACGACCCGAGATCTCTGGCGTGGCGAAATTTTTAAACGTTATCAGGATATTTGTATGGCCATGTATAATAACATCACTGAATTATTCATAATACTGATGGACAACATTGCTAATATTGTATCAAATCTTGATATGTTTTTGTGTGTTATCAGACCTGTTTATTCCAGAATGTCCTCGACTTTAAATATTCAAATATGCATCACGGAGGTTTGTTAATATCTCTCTACCACTTCGACTATATGTTTTGATAATTTTATCTTTGCTGGATACTAACATTGAATGGTAGTTTCCGGACATGGTTACCTATCGCTCAATTAGAATATTTGCAAGATAACTTTATACCCAGTTCATCAACTGGAATAGAGAGATTGATTTAACGAAGCTGAATTTGCTGGATCAGATCATTTGTTGACCGATAAACCGCTCTATTTTTCTAAGTCATTCCCTGCAATGTCGTGAATTAACCCTAATCGGTTTGCTCAATCAATATGCATGCCACTTATTAGTACCTGTAATTTATGACATATAATATATTTTGAAGAACTATGTGGATGTTGACTTTGAAATGACGCTCGCTAAAACATCCCTTCTCTGTTTTTATGTATTATTCTTCCCGGTGATACAGATTTGACGATGGGAACATAGTGATTATCCGTCAATGGAGAAATACCCCAGCCTCCATACTTTATCGGAGAGGATTCCTGACCTAGTGCACACCGCCGGAAGTGACATCATAACATATTTAAAGCGGTATTTCTCGATGTCCCGATCACGTTTCGCTTCTTTGCTATATCTAGGTTGAATATCGTGTTAAAAGAGAATGTTCTGGGGCTCATTTTCCCCGTTGAAATGGGTCCGCGTAAAAACCTAGATCGCCCATGTGCAATATACAAGCGTCTAATCCGTCATTCAATATTCAGCCGTCATCCATTAAAGAATTATTGCGTCCATACTCAAAAGACCTAATCCATATAATAACATTTGCACCAAATTAAAAGGATACATCAAAGCATACATAAAAATAAGCTAATTTCCTGCAAGACAAAAGCGGTCAACAGTTTTCAGTGATGCCCGCATGATATCATGATGTTCCAGAAATATAAAATCCGTATCGCTGATCAGTATTCTGAATACATATACGTTGTAAAGTCGTTATCTAAAGTATAATGTATCTGTCAAGCTTTGATTGTGACTGTTCATATGAACACTATGAGGATGGTGAAATACATAGGTTCATACGGCTTTTAGCCACGGGTTAAGCGGAATTAGACGAAATGTACTGCCATAGATTTTTGCATGCTACGCTCGTATTTTTACTATCAGCATGCGATATGTATCGCCAAATTTGAGAAACGCACTTGAGTGGAGGCGCTTGATGATATAGCCCTGATTTACAAGTTTCTGCAATAAATGTTCGTGACGTTTATTAAAATCGTCACATTTAACACGGGATCTAACAAATGCTACTAAGCGAGATATGTTTACGCCATATGCTGATTCCTCAGGTATAGTACTGTCCAGATAGGGATAATTTACGATGTCGAAACTGTAATCATCTCTTGTCGTAAATTGGAGCGATATGCCAGTAAAGTCGAAAAGAGAGAAGACCCGCTTCATTTTTATAGAGATATAAGTCCAAATAGCATGTGCCGCTAGGGCCCTCTGTAGTTTTCTTCAAATCCAGTGAAAGTGGATACATATCATTCACTTTGTCATTTATATAGCGATTATCCACAGAAGATCGTCAATATAGCGTTTGGTGAATGTGAAGGAACGGGCTTTGAAATAATCAGTTTTTGAAAGCGTCTGCATATAGTCGTATTCATAAGAGAACAGATATAGGTCAGCCAAAAGGGGTGTACAATTAGCACCCTACTGAATCGACAAGTATGATTGTAGGTAAACACCGCCGGTCACGTGTCAAATCAAAGTCAATGGTAGGTTTTTCGGTGCTTTCGTTATCAAGCGTGGGCGTGTGTCTGACCAGACGACAGTGACCACAGCCGAAAATGAACGATCTTCAGCATATCGATGACAGGTATGGTTACTGGTGTCCAGTCATTTTTTGATGGGGAGATATCGTGCTATATTGTCACCAAATGTAGGGTTATTACTATTTCAAGTTAACAAGAATTTTAAACATTTTTGCGGCAAAAGGTGTTTTTAGGCGTTGGTGGACAGTCCATGGTAGGTATTAGCATCGAATTATAGTGTGAGGAAATGAGCACAAAATGAATACGTGGGAACTTACTACCTGCCTCATTTATCACTGACTCATTCATATCTCGATTCCTTTCACTTGTGTGTGTTTAAGACGAACATGAACCATTAATAGTTTATTCTCTGTCTGTCTGATATTACGACAGTCCATGGTATCATCATCGGATCGATCGACAGGTCATGGCAGGTCAAAATACGGTCAGTCCGAACTGACGTGAACCGTGTAACCTTGGCCAATGATTCGCCAAATGGACTGTTGCCAAGACAAATGGTAGCTACCATGGACTGTCGACATATCTGATATACAATCATATGTTGCCTCATTATAACATTGCAGCTGTTATCCGGCTTCAATGTGAAGTGATCCTATCTACAGTTCATGGTCGCGTAGGTTTTTCCCCATAAGTCATAAGCCACGTCGTAATGGTCATCTTTCGCTGATGAGGACATGGTTAATTTGAGTGAGCCCTTGAAACGGATCATGCGCTTTGTGGAGGTTGCATTGTGACATATTGTCAGTATCTCCGAAAACTGCGAAGCGATTGTCTCTAGCTAGAAATTTAGCTTTTCACATTTATAATTGGATTGTGGGGCTCATGGTGTCGTATGGATAACATAATGAAATTCTTAACGGACGATGGCTGAGTACTAAATGTTAGATTTGACACTTTTAAAGGAACTCCATTTGAATGGCATTGAGTTTTGCCGTCTTGCATGGAACGCCAAGCTGAGGTAATAAACCGCGCGCATAAAGATGTAACCGCAAAATAGATTTTTGATGCATGTGAGTGAGATTAGATTTGAAGCCGTTTGTAAAATTTTGCCATATATCCAGACAGTAACAATGAAACAAATCTACTTCGATGTATTCATTATTAAGGTTCCAGGTTTCCTATCGATTTTCAACACCTTATCAGTTTGTGCTCCATTAAATTGAAATAAATAAACTCACTAAAACGATATATAATTTTCTGCGGGCTATTTTTTCGAGGAATTAGAATTTAGTGATAATTTCGCTCTTTTTATCACAATATAATTATTTGAACTTAAATAAGGGTTTTGTGAAAATCAAGTATTCAAATAAACTTGTAATCATAAAAAAATAACTGAACTTTCATCTTGAACAAAACAAATCTGCGTCATTTTTTTAATTGCGTCCTGGTCCTTTTATGTCGTGAAATAGATAAATGCAAGATTGACATTTAAGACATCTTTAAAAGGATTTCAGAATTACAAAATATGGCTTTCAAATTTCAATGCAATGGTAGTAGGCTTGTGCAAGGTGTATTAAAGAGAATTAAAACTGATCTAAATTATTACGAATGGTGATCAGTTTGATAATGTTTTTCTCCACCTCCCTAGTATAATCCGTGGCGTGTCCGACTTCTACTCCTCCTCCTCTTTACTCACTGCACAGCGGGTCGCATTGGTTGGTGTGGCGCGGGATAGGGTTGGGCGAGAGACCTGGGATTTTCGCTACCTGAGATTCCATGGGCCAGGCTTGCACCCTACAGTAGAATGGGTCGACTGCGCATGCGCGATGAGTAGTAGTATAGAAAGGGCACGCGATCTCCCTATCCCTATAGGTGTGGCGCGGGATAGAGTGGGGCGAGAGACCTGGGGTTTTCGCTACCTGAGATTCCATGTGCCAGGCTTGACCCTACAGTAGAATGGGTCGACTGCGCGTGCTCGATGAGTAGTGCGCGATGAGTAGTATAGAAAGGGCACGCGATCTCCCTATCCCTATAAACTAACCCATGGGGGTGAATGAACCCATGGGGGTGAATGAGCCATGGGGGGTAAATGAGCACTCGTTATTATAATCATCATGATCAAGGCGATATATTTCTGCACCTAGCTACATGTAGTACGGCGAAGAATATAACGAGAAACATTTTTTATTTCAAGATCAGAGGGAATGAAACTTAGTGCACGCAATTCTCTAACCTGAGGTAAAGATGTTGATAATTGAATTGGGTATTTTCTTTTCAATTGATGGCTTTCGGATGTAATGTACTGATTCGCACAATTTCCCCCTGTAGAGGTGCGCTGTGCTTTGCTTCTGTTGCTGGAAAATGCCGCCTTAGTAAGAAGCACACACATAATAATTAACGTATATGAATTCAACTAATTGAGAAGGGCGAATAGGTCGAGCATTTTCTTTTTTTGTTGCGTCGTCCTGCACGCTTTCTGTCCAACTATGCGCCTCTCTTTCCTTATTCCGTTAATCGTAATACATTGTTCGTTTAATGGCCAGAACTTACGACAATTGATCTTCTGAAAAGCTGCGACAGAACCAAGTTTTGGTTACTTCGGATATCCTCGTTAAACACCCTCTCCAATCGAATATCACAGAAGATATTTCAAGCTGTGGTTCTGCATATTCGAATGCGATGGGGAATTGACAATGATGATCAATGTTGGGAGAAAAGCTAACGGTAAGCATTTCCGATAGTACTATTTAGTATGTTTACAGCGCATCGGGTCTTACAGACTAGTTTTTTGTGTTAAATGCCGCCATTTCCATCTGACGACGATACAGCTCACCAATCCCCAGTGTACGAGTTGTCACAGCGAAACAGCTCACCAATTACCAATATACGAGTTGTCAGAGCATTTCCATCATAGCTCTCTAGATTTGTATCTAATACCGCTTATGCCGGTGCTAGGGGCCGTGTGGTCATATCATCCAAGTTGCCACATGAACAGGTACAATAAAAGCGTACCTGAGATACAACACATGTCACGAATCGTTAGATTCTTAGTATGTGCTTTAGAATAGGTTTACCGTGAAGTCATGTGGCTCTGTCAGTATGTCGGCACCTCTTTCCACTTCCCTTATATGTGTTGTAATTATAACTTTCTCAAATATAAGATAGAGAGAATTAAGGTTTAACGTCGCGTTCAGAAATATTTCAGCTTTATAGCAACGATCAAACACTATTCTTAGTATTCAAGTTAATAACTTAGTAATCCAACACATTAAAACTGTGGAAGCTACGGTTCCATATACATAAACAATAATACACGCATAAAATCAGTTAATTACATATATTTCAATACAGTGCAATACAGGCCAGTACAGTGCAATACATCGTTATACAGGGGTGAGACGAGCCCTGGGAACACGCGGGCACGACAGCACAACACGTCTTTTCACATTGGGTCTTCGATATCGTCTGTCTGTCGAGTCCAGCTGACCAGGTAATCTGGGATCCGCTCATTCCAGAGTAGAGGGGAGCCAAGTGGACGGATTCAGCCATTTCGGTCCAGGACATGGAGGCCGTAACTACCACAGTCCAGTAGGAAGAGGTCCATCACAGAGAAACTATCGGGACTCTTCCGAAATAAATCTAGTGTCCGCAAGAATAATCAGGCCATGGAAAGGTCAGGAAACTGTTCCTCCATCGAATGAGGTCAGTGTTCACAAAGACGAAAACTGATGAGAACACCAGCAGACCTAAGAGTTTTGGGGAGAACTTGGATTTTCCATTCATCGATAACTGTGATACATGGGTACATAAGACCCATAACTACAGCTATTTTGCCACCCAACTTCGCAGCTTATGCGTTAGTATTTGACCGTTCACGTGAAGTAATTGTAGAAGAGTACACGTTGAGCCCCCAAATTCAATTAATGTGTTCGCTACATGGATGGTGCTGATAGAGTGGCTGCCCTGCTGGACTCCTGCGCAGGTGGTTTTCCTTAACGGAGTTCGTCTGCGGCTGGATGCATGGAGCCAAGCTGTCGGCAGGCGGACTCCCTCCTGTGAGAATTCCATGTAAAAACACTGGACCAGGTGCGGGCATCATCTCAGGTAAGGATGACTGGTATTGGATACGACATCCAATACATTGTCTCGAATCTTGTGTTCTCAAAGAATTGGGGAGCAAGAGAACTGGGTTAAATTGAAGCAGGACTCCATGTGACTTATGGGGCGCACTCACATGTCGCAAGTAAGTATGTCTCCGGTAGGTTACTTTTGCAAACGATAAACCTACTACACACCCCAGAATATATTGGGGTTGGGGAGATTGGCCTGGACATTGACCAGGAGCATGCGTCAAAAGAGAAGCGCGACTGGCAGGAACACTTCCTGCATAGGGTCCTGCCAGTGGCGTCCGACCGTGGCCGGTCTGTCGTGGTCCATTATCGGGAAGCGCTCATTGGGGACTTTACAGCCAGAGATAAATTGTTTACCATCATGGCCAAACACCGGAGGCCAAATCATCACATCCAGCTCCACTCATATGTGGGGGACTCAAATGAAATGAAGAAGTGGATTAAGGTATTTGGCCGGGTTCAGTTTAGTACAGGTGCTCTGTCTTTGATCCGAAAGATCGCAGATGAGACCCTGTGCGAGATGGAGCTGGGTCGCCTACTATTGGAGACAGACTCCCCTCGGGAACGCAAAGACCCAAATCTTATTGGTTTATGGGCCCAGTGACTGAGAGTATCGCTTCCCCTATGAGCTTGAATCATGGTGCTTATCTGCTGGGGCCTGCTGAGACAGAGCAAACCGGGGGTGTCGAATAACTGGGTGACACGCCAGGCTACCGACCAGACGGCTGGTTATGTAAATATATAAATTAGAAGTTTAGTTTTTTTTGGGAGGGGAGGGAAGGAACATCGATCGATGAGGATGGGGTAGGGAAGTGATTGACAGAAGATAAATTATTGTATTAAGGAGGACTGGAGGAAGAAGTTTTTGTATTTTGGAGGAAAGCGGATGAAAACTTTTAAATAAAACCCTAATTTTGAAAGAATATTTGGAGTAGTTTTAAATAAGGGGTTTTAATGTAATATTTTTAACAGAGCTCTTTCCCATGAGCTTTCTGGCAAGGGACAGGTGCCGTAGTGGGGTCATTCTGTGGTAGCTCAACTTATCTTGACAACCGGTTAAACAGTTTTCTCCATTCGACACCTTGACACAGATGGAGAGGTGGCGTGGGTTGTGTTTGGAGTTGTATTCAGGCCAGAGTGCCGAGCTGGCGGCTGGTCCTGTAGCATTAGCTGTGGATGCGGCATGCTCATGTCGCTGTCTTCGTCTGTGCCAGTTAATTGTCGAATCTTAATTCGTGTGAACTTGTAGGATTTTATAGTCAGCGACCCTGGCCTATGTTCATCTGGTCAGTGGGGTGGTGTGACGAACACCCAATACACCCATATGGAGGTGTTTAATACACACATCAACCCTTATGCAACAAGACGATTTCGCTCAAATACAGTCTTATTTCGCCAGACTAAAAGATCTTCTAAAGTAGTTGCTCGATAAAAATAATCTCTTACAATCTAAAAATCTATACAATCGATAAGAATATGCTTCACAGTGAGATCTTCGTGGCATGGAATACACCTTGGGACTGGTTCTTTTTCTAGTAAATGAGTTGTATGGCCGATTCTACATCGCCTGATCATGGCTTGATATATGTGAGAAGTCCTGGGACTGATCAGTAATATAACTGAACATATCTGATCAGGAAGGCTCCCGAGAAGTTCTGACCAGTTGCTGACCGTATAATACTGATCAGTACCTGCACAGTTCTATTAAAATACTGATAGGTACCATGAAGGTACTGTACAGTTCCCTTTCAGATGTACGGCTTATAGCGTTGGACACACCGGTTCTCGTCAGATCACCGGAGTTATGCAACGTTAACCTCGGTCAATACTTGGATGGGTGACCGGATGCTGTACTGGCTGGGCTGATCAGTGTCCAGGGTAATGGGAACTGTGAGCACTCTCGTGTTCTGGCACCGTCGTGATATGACTGAACAAGGTTGAAAACGACGTTAAACCCTACTACTCACTCACTCCCCATATGCTTTCAACAACTTGATCAGTATTGCTCAGAACTTGTACAGTGCTGATCCGTTTCTGGATGTGAACGATCGGTTCTTCACTCTGCTGAGCTGCCCAGTTGATGACTTTACGGTACTGACATGGAGACTCCACTCAGCTACTGCACAGAACCATCCAGTATTGGGGCCTTTCTGTACAGAATTAATAAATTAGAAACTGCACAATACTGAACACGCAAAGTTTCCCAGTTTTCCTCGCTTTGTTTTTACTACTATCCGGCAGAATTAGTACTTACAACACATTATGCATTTTTTCATATTGTTAACTGATAGTATGGAACATATGTAAGGAATAGTTGTGATAGAACATCTGTGCAGATCGGCAATAGCAATATGTTGCGGAATAAATACCTGTGCCATATGCTAACCTGAATTCGCTGAACAAAAAGTACAATATGCTTCAAGTTTCCTATCCACCTATATTTTTGGCAGAGTACTTTCGAAGGAGAAAAACCTACAATATTCAGTGTTAGGGACCATGAATACGCCACCACGTAGATATTAGTTTACAGGAAAGGTCAATTAAATGGGCCCTTGGCGACTGTTGGTCTAAAAGCGATCATGTAAACAGATATAATTCCACCGAAGAGGGTCATTCATAAAATTGCTGCCAAGACCAATTTAGACGCTGTGGATGCCAGATGTAGGTTCTAGCGGATTATCACCGTCGAACCGTTGACCAAATGGCATATAGCTCACGATTTATTGGATAAATTGGACAGAAAACCAGATGAATTATGTGACCTTGCATCAAAATATTTATATAAAGATTTTTCGGCACGAAGCCCATTACGACTAGAAGAGATGAACTTAATAGGTTAAACATAGTATGCTTATAGGTGATGCTTAACATTGTCTCACAGATTCTGTACGATTCATAGATTTTGATCTTTATTTAGAGAAAAATGTCATTTCTAAAGAAGCGGACAGCCGCAACATCAAACTGTAGAAGAAATTAGAAAACTTGGAGAGAGAGAATTGAATTATGCACAGTTGTTAAAACCAACCCAGTTGTCCCTTAATGGCCGTAATTCGGAAATCTATTTGAGAAAGTACACGAGTTCCATCAAACAATTACATTTCTTGGTCGGGTTCTTGGTCGGGAAGCTAGATTTGTCAGTCTGATCTCCCTAAAGTATCAGTGCACAGTCAGAGTGAGAGACAATGCCGTCACGTCTACACTGAAATTTTGATAAAACAGTCGCACTTTCCATATTTGGAACTGTACAATGGTCTAAGTCCATGATTTTTAGCCGTCGTGCAACGACGTGCTATTGGGACCGTCTTCACAAAAACCGTTCACTGGCCAATCAGGGCAGCCCCTGGTGGCGCTGGCGCTTGACTACCCGGTCAAGGTGTCATTCCGACAAAATAGTTCTGTGTTGTTTTTGATAAAAATGGACAACTGCAGTCTTTCATTCCATCCTCTTCTGGCAGACAGGAATTACGGTCCTGGAGCATCGCTTAAGATTGTATCCTTCGAATGTTGCTTCTTTAGTCCGAGAAATACTTTGCAATCGTTGATACAGGTCAGAAAAAGTCTGAAAAATAGTACCTTGGGGTCAATCTCCACAACACTTCCAATCGTGCTAAAACAAAAGACTCAAAATGTCAGACTGCGACGTTAGACTGGTTGCCTCCCTTGTTTTTTTCATACAGAAAGGAATACACAAGGAGGCAACCAGTCGATACGACTGCAGCAGAGATGAAGATGATTGTGCTTTCATGCGAGGAGAATGATTTCCTCAGACGTCATTTTCTTCCACAACAACAATTTTGGTCTCACTTTGTTTTGCTTTACCTTGATTTGCTGTAGTTATATTTTATGATATATACCATAATTTGCCATAGTCGAAGACCACGATTCGATCGCTTGAACGTCAGGAATTTAGCCTCGACCGAAGTTACAATGACAGCACAAACAGTGGTAACGGATAACGGAGAACAACAACAGCAACAACAGCAAACCCCACATTTGCATTCCGCCTGACCAGACGTCGTTTTAATTTATTACTTGGAGCTGATTATTTTTTTTAACTTGGAGACATCTTGGAGATTGAAATAAAATTGACTTGGTGTGACATCTTGGAGATTGAAACTGATTATTGGAATCTTGGAGATGATCATTGGGAATAGTTTTGCTGACTCGAAAATATTTTTTTAATTGATGATACTGTGGCCCGATACTGTTCCCTATAGTAGAGGGATTCTCACCAGATATTGATTTGTTGATAGTCTAATTATCTTGATAAACACATATTTAACTTCCGTAAAAGTCCGCCATAGTCTTCAGCTCAGATATTTTGCCTCAACATTCAAAGATTCAAAGCTGACAGAGGCAAAATAAGTTTTGGATTGTCAAATATGGGCATTGATTTTATGCATTGTAGGATTATATTGGGGACTTCCGCTCCTGTAGTTAATCACATCCTGTTAAAGAAAGCAATAAACAATTTTATATCACAAAGCTGAAAATGAAAAAATGAAGACATTTCACCTATTTCTTCACTTTGTGTATTTTCCTCCAGTCTGCAGAATTCTCCAATGGTCACTTTGTTAAGCCAACAACATTTAGATCAAGATACACTGGCGCAACTGGTAAAATCGGTTGGCAGTACAGAGACTAATCTCGCCGTAACGTACCATTTCCTTTCAAAGTAATACGAAAGCCTTCCAAGTTTATTGTGTCTCAACACATCTATAATTTTCAGGGAAACTCACGAAGGATGGAACGAAACCCTTAGTGACACCAACTACATGCAGACCTGGGGAAAATCCAGAGAACACACCCCATTTTAAAGTCTCCCGGTCGCATTGCACCGGTGGACAAAAACAAACGCTACACGTACATTTTCATCAACATGGCCTTAGTTGTTTATTATAGTACTTGTCAGCAATTTACACCAGAAGTTCCATTTCACGAAATGCTAAAGTCGTCTTTTCAACTCAGACGCGCTGTGTCTCAGTCTTTTTTTTTTCGCAGTCTTCCACAGCTACCCAGTAGACAAACGGTTATCTCCCCTTATGCCGATACAGAACAGTTCGGATAACAGCCTGTAACCATCTGGGTCATCTTTATCTATACGCGGTAAGACTGACCCTGGGATCGTGTGTATCCATTTTCCGCATACTTTCGGCAAATGCAAGAGGGAATTTCCCGAAATCAATACCACGTGACTTCGTCAGCCAATAAGCTAAAGTCTACCGACGTAACCCCAAAGTAACCCGCCATTTTCGAGTCATGTGCTATCCTACTTGTTCAAAATTACATATCTACAACACCTCTTGCATGATACGAAAGTTATTCATACCTATATCTTTTATAAGTCCAGGCAATATCTGTTTCCGAAGTGGTATAAAAACCTGTAATTTATCAGATTTCTCCAGACTGTTCCCCGCCGGATGAAGGCCGAAAAGAATACGGTAAATTATCACATTTCAGAGTAAATTGTAGGGTTTTGATTGGTTAATTACCATAGTGCATTAGATCGTATTCGTTATCCACCGTTGGTATACCAATTCAGAATTCTCGTATACCAATGCTGTGAAGGACGCGCGTGCCCATATACCAACGCAGTCAAGGACGCGCGTGCAACACCTGCAGGCAAAGCCTGTTTCAGGCGAATTTGTCTGCGCGAGTTTGTATGGGCGAGTTCCGCTACTGGAACAAGTTGTGCGAGGCAAATTGTGTATTTGCGGATGAAGATAAGAAATAAATTATCATCCAAAGCTTTATATGCCACATAAACAGGAACGTCAGAATGTCAGCTAAGTATTTCATCCAGTTTATTGTTCATCGCGGAACAGATCGAAAAGAGATCGAAGCTGCCTGTCCGACTCACGATGTCTTACGTTGTCGTTGTTCAACGTTGAGTTATGCCTGTTTTTCTTTTGAGTTGGTGATATATGTTAAACCAACCAGAAAAATAGCTCTTCAATGTGATAAATTAGTTATACCAGTGTCTTGCGTTGGTATACAGGCTGATATTTCGTCTCGAAGATAAATATTTTCACTCGCCCTACGGGCTCGTGAAAATATTTATCTTCTCGACGAAATATCAGCCTGTATACCAACGCAAGACACTGGTATAACTTATAGTATCGGATATCGCTCCGCGATAATGGAGACACACGATTCGCAAGCCATCTTATGCGAATGTTCGGATAATCGCACACTTTTAATCTCCGTCAAAGGTTGCAGGTTTTCCAGTAGACTCAAAAAACGACGGCAATCAGAGCCCCTGGCCCTCTCGTTATGCTACAGAGTTGAAACATGTATTAAATACAGGATCACATATTTCAGAATCTTGACTGGCATTCTGGCCTTACCAAGAACTGTGCGTCGACTGAAATAACCCCAGAGTACAAGATTACAATTTTTCGGCCCTGCGTTGTAACTCCGTCATACGTAAGGTAATCGAGAGAGAGAACATTTTATTGAGGGTAGCAGTGCCGTAAATCTCCGTCGGTTCGATGACATCGAAGACAATGTGGAGAATAAAGCGGAAATTATAGTATTTATGGTGCACGGCACATTCCGACTGGTTTGTGGATCAGTGGTAAATATTTCTAAATAGCTTAAAATGAACATGATGGACCATCATCAGTCTGGCGAAATGTTAAAGAAAGACATTTTAGGGATATTAGTGATTTATCAATTAATACGGGTTGGAGGGGAATTTATTCTGTTACAGGCTCATACATGTAATTATATCTATAATGTAGTATCATATTTTAACTGATTGAAGATAAAAAACTAAAAGTGCATCGAATCATTATGTTGGGTACAATGCTTCCAGTTATTGTGTTGAACGCACTTATACGCAGGGGGTTGCTAGCTTCTTTTATATTACCGTTATTTTCTCTTTTGTTTAGCTTTAACTATATACAGAAGTTTATAGACAAGTTCAGCGTCTTTTAACTTGTGAAACCACGGAGTGTTGTTTAGTGAAAACATATACACTGTATAGTATATAAACCATGCCATTATTTCTGGCCAATATTCCTTCTATATAACAAAAAGTTCGAACCCACAGTCGGAATATAATGTCAAGAAGGCTATTTGTTATTTTCCTTTGTATATTATGTTATGTACGGCTTAATATGGTATTGAAATTTGTCCTCGCCATACTGAAACTAAAGCCATATTTCTCCATAAGATGTTTTCAGTAGGTAGTCAAGTGTATGTATACAGTGTAACGGCGAGTAGTTCAGTGCAGGCCAAGTAGTTTTATTCTCCCATTACGCAAAGGGCAAATTAATGTAGTTGCGAAAGTAGAATAAACACTCGTGTATTCAACGATCGACCCCATCAAGACCGAGGATACTAACTTGTAGTGTTGAACAGATGATTATGCAAGTTACAATCGATTCAGCTGCACCATGCAATTCGTACAGTTGGTGCAAAGAAAACTGATATGGCGGCTTCATCACTGCGTCATTGCATCATTCACCGTCACTGGGAATACCACCTTGCAAAGCTTGAGACAACCTTGTCACTCATTGGTATCTGTTCAAATGCTGGATGGGACATATTCCTTGAGAAAATGTTAAAATCACGTTAAGACAACCTTTCGACTTAGTGATCGATCGAGTATTCCATTTGTCTGGACAAACCATTAGAGCCAGGTCAAATATTTCCTCGTCTGTGCTCTGAGACCAGACTAAGTTGGGAATTTCAGATTCACACAAGGCCCCGAATGATTGCTAAAACTTTGAAGCAGAATTCATAACCGAAGTCCAATTTCTGGATGCCATGGATGCACATGATCGAATATAGAGAGATTGAAATCAAGACGTTTGATGCAGCGAATTCGTAATTAAGCGTTTATGCGCGATGGAGTGCCGAAGTATATAGCAGGATTACGCACCATAGCCATTAGCATAACCACTAGATTGCCCCATTGCTGCTTATATAGACAAAAATAGAAAACCTCTAAGATTAATCAAAAGGTTATCATCTTTGATTCTCCAATACTCGAAAATAGCGGCATGTAAAACATCAATGTTTGTTAATGTAAATGCCTCTTCAGCATTTACTATATCTCTTCTGTTACAAGAAGCGCATAATACGTAGAACGTAGCGAACTTCAGTTAACTGATCAACTGATATAGTGGGCAATAACATAGCATTGCGTCCCTAAAACTAAGGAGGATTTGCAAATCGGAAAAACAATATATTAGAGGAATTATTTTTCCTGTGTTCATGTGTTCGAAAACGCAAAAGTACACAAAATCGATCTCTAGTCCGCGAATCTACTCTGAGTGACGTCCGACATTGAGTGACGTCTGAGTGTGTCAGACATTCCATTCGACATGTTCTTTCAAGGCCCATACGGAGTGTGTTCATGTGATCGGTCTTCTTATGTGACAGTTGTGATACAGCTTAATGTAACCCAAATCACTCATCTGAAGGCGGACTGATTTAGATGAATACGAACACTGCTTCCGTTTTGTTTCTTAATTTCATTAAAGCGATAGAACCGCGTAGACCCACATTAACCCACGCCGACGTTATGTGCTTTTAACGTAGTACACATATGAATCAATGGTCGAACTCCCCGAGGACATACGTGTTATTCAATCAGTGGACTGATATATTAGCTTAAGCAAATCCATTCTTGTAGACGAGGAATTCACTTGATTTACTTCATAATGCCAGATTGGTGTCAGTTGGTTTTGACTGTTAAAGATGGACATTTATCGTCTGGCAAATTTATACCAGTTGACTGATAAAACATACATAATAAATACCCTTTTATCCTGATTGAGTAAATGTTGCCATTTCTTTAGATAAGTATAAGCATGGTCTTTTTTCAAATTATGCTTTTGATACAATGAACACTAATGTCAGATATATCTTAAAACCCGTCAAGTGATCTCAACTGAATATTATTTAGTGCAGAACCGATTATGTCGATCTTGAAGATGATGTAGGGGATATGAATCGAACGCGTGCCTCTAACACTGACATGATCTGGAGTATACACAGTACTTCTTGACCCCTTGATAAATCAAATTATCCATCTGATAAATACGGAGACATTGTCCAATGATACTTAATGTCATGGAGTAGCTGGTCGGTTCAAGGATAAGTCACACCCTCGGATTTTCTCAATACGTTTGATGATATCTTTAACATTCCTAGCTGTGGTTACTTATTATACTGTTACAACAATCAAGGGAAATTATCAACAGGGCGCGAAATACGAAATGTCGCCTCCAGCCATTCCAGTTTCACCCTTGATTGTCACTTCGCTCAATAGCCTTTGATTGGATTGTCTACCAGTCACATAGACAATCCAATGAAGCGCTCTCTATGAGTAAATGAGTACAAACACTGACCAATATAAGGGAAAGAAAGTCAAGATGCGGAACAAATTCCCAAAGTGGATGGCCGACAAAATCTAATTTGATGGAAACCTATACATTGAAGATTGTGAATGACGTCTTATTAAGCCTTTACTTTCAGAGCTGGACGCGAAATCGAATTTATCTTATACATTCACATATCAGCTGGTCAGTACATTTAATATTTTTATGGCTGTTGTCTCTGTGAATGATCATTCGTCTATAGAAGCAAGGCAGCCCACTGACCTACTCCTTATATGGCCATAGTTTGAATGAGCATTAATCAGCCATGACTGTGAACCAACTCTTAAACTATAGTTGCGACGTCACACTATCCAGCAACTGTGAATTATTTTTCTAGAATGTACTGCAACCACTGCACATTATTTTCAGGCATGCATAGTCCCTACAGTCAATTAGTACACACGAAACAGGAGAACTTTCTGTTGCGCTACTGGAAGGAACCATGTACTGTTTCAACAAGGCACTTGCTTGCAAATCCACATCCGAAATCCAAAACGAAAGGTGAAACTTCAACAATAAATCCTTGGTTGTTGTCGATCCCAGGAAATCCGTGATCGGTTAGGTTAGTCATGCAAATCAACAGATAAAACACAATCGCAGGGCAGACGGTCTCATCAATGAAGATGTTATAGACTCTGCGGTCAAAAGAGCTGATCGAGTGTTGACCATATTGCTATACTCATCTGAAAAACCAGAAACGTTTCGATCAAGCCATTATCAGGCGATGCAGAATCTGCCATACACGATTAACCCACGAACATTGACTAGTCTCAAGGTATGTTCCATGCCACGAAGATCTCAAAGTTAAACATATTCTTATCGACTGTATAGATTTTAAGATTCTAAGAGATTCTTTTTATCGAGCAGCAACTTTAGAAAATATTTTAGTCGGGTGAAAGAAGACTGTATCCTAAGTTATTTGAGAGAAATCGGTTTGTTGTATAAGTTTTAATGTGTATGTTTTAATTGTGTTGAATTCGACAAAAGCGACGTTAAATCTTAATTCTCTCTCTCTAACTTCATATATAGTAACTGTAGGCTATACTCATCTGAGCAGCCAGAAACGTTTCGATAAGCCATAATCAGGCGATGTAGAATCGGACATTCACGATTAACTCACGAACATTCACTTATAAAAGGACCAGTCCCACGGTGCATTCCATGCCACGAATATCTCAGATTGAAACATATTCTTATCGACAGTATAGATTTTGAGATTGTAGGAGATTCATGTTATCGAGCAGCTACTAAAGAAAATCGTTTTAGTCGGGTGAAAGAAGACTCTATCTTATGTTATGAATCGGGTTGTTGCATAAGTTTTAATGTGTGTATGTTTACTAAGTTATTAACTTGAATACTTAGAATTTTGTTCGATCGTCGCTATATACCTGGAATATTGCTGAACGCGACGTTAAAACTTAATTTTCTCTCTTTCTCTCTCTGTCGTTGTACAATAATAATTACCAAAATTACGTAACGGCTATGGAAGTGTAGATTCGTGAAAAATAA
Source organism: Hanleya hanleyi (assembly GCA_036873755.1). Taxonomy (NCBI): domain Eukaryota; kingdom Metazoa; phylum Mollusca; class Polyplacophora; order Lepidopleurida; family Hanleyidae; genus Hanleya; species Hanleya hanleyi. The sequence goes on along the minus strand of JAVTVY010030444.1, from coordinate 67,904 downwards.
TCTCTTAAAATAATAATTTACAACATAGGGGCTATCGTTTAATTAGGAGAAAACACTCGCAACTGTAGATTATTGAAAAAGAATCTACAGTTACCAGTGCTTTCTCCACTACTGAGTAATCCAAATTTTCCTATATGGTCATAGATGCCAAATCTGCAAATCAGTACATCCGGCCAATGACCAGCCAGCAAATGGAACGCAAGTTCCCGCTTTCGGTTAGGACTGGACATTATCATGAGTTTATCTCTAAACTCGTGCAATACTCTCAACAAATGAAGATGCAAAGCAAGGGCATTAAATAGAGTGAGTGAGTGAATAGGATTTAACGTCGATTTCAACAATATTTCAGCCATATCACGACGAACCAACTAAGCACCATCCAGCCAAGTTGCGAAAAGAATACATCTTTGAAGCAACATGGAACCAAACACCCGCCATATACCCTATATAGCACTGAGGACAGCACAAGGCACAGACAGGACGTTTACATTGGCACTGGATAGATAACGGAAGGAGAGAAGAAGAAAATAATTAGAAGTCGTCAAACACACTTGTGAAAGGCGTTGCCTACGAACTTTGCTGGGATGCCTAAGAACTGCAAACTGGAGTAGGTCGATAAGCCATATCGCTCTATTATTTCTTTCGCATTCTTCTATGTAATTTATTTTACCAAACCTAGTTGTTCTAAATCAATCTTTTGGGGGCAAAATATCGAAAAATAAGCGCTCTTATTGCAGCGCCTCAACATGGAGTAAAAATTCCCAGTAGAAAACTAGCTTGTAATGTCAGACATCGTGCGGTAAATTTCCCACCAAGACAATAAACCTACATGTATTTGGACAGGACATAATGACATGGACAGAGGGCAGGACGCGAGGATTAACAGTCCATCAGGAGAATTCTACCTTATACAAATAACAAATTGGTGGAATATGTGAACGTTGACGACGTCTGTCGGCTAAAAGCAACCATATCACTTCGCAGAAAAACGTATCTCTACACCTCATATTCAGACTAGAATATTCTCAGACGGAAGATTCCAAGAAAGATAGCGCCTGTTCATGTGGAAATTATGAAGTGCTCACACGGTACCTATCATCGGATTAAGCGGAATAATCACGCGAGCTCGCGTATTGTGGTGACAGATCATTTCAAATAAGTAACTCATCTGATGCTAATGGATGATCATCGAGAACGTCTCATTGAGCAAGGGCCTCAATATGTGGTAAACATGGTGAATGCAAGAATATCCAGAAAATAAACTAGCCTGTTCTACTCGACGCCGTGCGGTGAATACCCACTAAGAAATAACCCTACTTGTGTTTGTCAAATGACAGGAACAGAGGCCGGATCTGGTAGGGTTAAACAGCAGCAGCAAATTTTAAGCTAGATTTTGTTTCATTATCGGAAGCGTGACCATCCAGGATATACCAGTGTGCATATATCTCTGCTTTCCAAAGCCGACCTTTTTCACCATGGTTCAAGAAGATCCATCTCCAGTGTGAGGTAAAGGTTCAGTCAGTGAAAACACAGTTAACGCATATAATGAGGTAGACAACTTGAATGCTTAGAATTTCGTTTGATCGTCGCTATATAGCCGAAATATTGCTGAACGCGACGTTAAACCTTACTTCTCTTTCTCTCTTGTCTGGTTGAGGGATTAGCTTTGACTGGAATAGTAGGCTGGTCAAACAAAGCTGGTGATGTTTGAGAAAGTCACGTTTCACTGAAAAAATACGTTGGCGTTACAAAGGAATTCCAAAGGCATACCCAGAAAGAACGGATATTAATTCTTACTGTACTGATAATGTATTTACTTTCAATCAACTCTCTTGATACAAGTCTGACCAGCACTGTGTGCCAGACTGTCAGTATCTGTATGCCCTGATAAACAGGCTATGCCAGTGCCAAAAGTCCCGGATGTTCAAGAGTTCGTGAATCTGGGCCGATTTTAATTCTTGACGATCGCTGCATACAACTTGTATTGCCCAAATGCAAGACACTATAACGTCGTCTTAGCGACCGCACAATATATACCGCTCAGTTGAATGTGGTGGCCTCTAATACTTCCAACCAGCCAGGAATAATACCGGCGTAGCTTTGCGACTCTTAAAGACGGGATAATGAAGTGCTTTGTCGGTGCTCACAGATACGTGTTACGAATAACAAACTTCATCCTATTAATACTCCGTCGTTTGGGCCGTTTCATCTATCTATCTGTCACATAGGTAATCATATTCCATCGAATGACTTGAAAGGGCTATTACATCATCGCTCTTAAAAATTGTATTTGACACCACTCAAGCTGGTGCTGGGGGCCGTGTGGTAACGCCATTCAAGATTTTTACATGACAATGAAAGCGTGGCTGAGATAAAACTCATCACAGGGATCAGTTTTGGTTGCTGATATATTTTTAGAAATATGCAGTCAGTGTATTTTACTGTGGGTTCATATGACTTCTTGTCAATACACCGGTATTGTTTTCCATCAACTTTTCTATGTTGCGTTTAACAAAATAGTTTCACAGTAGTTTTTACAATATCACACTTTTACAATACAACAGCTTTTAAAACTGTATCGTAGCATTAATAACAAGGACAGTGAACATGCCATACATGTATTTCGTTTCATTAAACACAAGAACCAACTCCAAGGTGTATTCCATGCCACGAATACCTCCCAGCGAAACATATTCTGATTGACTGTATAGATTTTAAGATTGTAAGAGAATTATATTATCGAGCAACTACTTTAGGAGATCATTTTAGTCGGATAAAAGAAGACTGTGCTTTAGGTTATTTGAAAGAAATTGGTTTGTTGTTTAAACTTTAATGTATGTACATGTTTTTGGTGTGTTGTGTTGATTACTTCTGAATTGCTGGATCACTAACTTGTTTTTGTCAGAATACTAAGAAGTTTGTTTGATCATCGCTATATAGCTGAAATATTGCTGAACGCGACAATGAACCTTAGTTCTCTCCTTAATGTGTTTACACGAAAACGAATTTATTGGGTGACTACATAAATGTCTACAAGTGTGCGACTTCAAAGGTCACAGAAAAGGTATCGATTATACTGTCGTAACAATCTCTATTCACATTGCATAAAATAAACATTATATGGATTTCCGTTGATATATCATAATCACAGCGAGAGTATAAAGCCATAAACACGTATAGGTTGCATTATTCTTCGATATACCATGACAAGCGTAATACTGTTGACCCAATATTTTACACTGGACGAATTTCCGAATAGCTCTGACGTTTGTGACGGAAAGCCATATGTACAATATTTGCCTACAGTGAGTGGTAAAATACATAAATAATATTTAGCTATGATATCGTCTTCCCATCACACGCAAGGGAATATTGGCAGTTTTCCCGGAGTTATTGTGAATTACGAGTCGGAAATCTGTGGCGTGGCGAAAGCTTTAAACGATATTAGGATATTTGTATGACCATGTATAATAACATCACTGAATTATTCATAATACTGATGGACAATATTGTATCAAATCATGATATTTTTGTGTGTTATCAGACCTGTTTATTCCAAAATGCCATCAAATTTAAAATATTTGTATATGCATCTCGGAGGCTTGTAAATGAATCTCTACCACTTCGACTATATGTTTCATAATTTTATTTTTGCCGGATAATAATATTCCATGGTAGTTTTCGGACATCGTTACCTATCGCTCAAGAAGAATAGTTGCCAGATAGCTTGCTACCCACTTCATCAACTGGAATAGGGAGATTGATTTAACGAAGCTGAAGTTGCGGGTTCAGACCATTTCTTGACAGATAAACCGTTTCATTTTTCTGCCGTCATTACGCGTTATAATTATGCGTTACTATGAATCACACACTCGTCAATTAACCCCCATCGCTTTTTTGAATCAATATTCGTACCGCTTATTAGTACTTGTACTAAAGAACCAACCCCAATGTGTATTCCATGCCACGAATATCTCGCAGTGAAACATATTCTGATCGACCGTATAACTTTTAAGATTGTAGGAGATTCTTTTTATCTAGCAGCTACTTTAGAAGATGGTTTTAGTCGGGTAAAAGAAGACTGTATCTTAGATTATTTGATAGAAATCGGTTTGTTGTATAAATGTTAATGTATGTACATGTTTCTGGTGTGTTGTGTTGATTACCTTCGGATTGCTAGGTTAACTTGTTTTTGTTGGAATACTAAGCATTTTGTTTGATCGTCGCTATATAGATGAAATAGTGTTAAACCTTAATTCATTCTCTCTCTCTCTCTCTCGTAGTTGTTCACATTAGCTCACCAAGTATTAAATATTTATATCCAGTTGTTTTCGAATAAACAGCATTTTTGTTCATTTCTCTCGTTGTTTAACCTGGGTCCTTATGGATGACATGCCCGGTGTACGGCCTGCGTCCTCGCCCGACTGTCTACGCTAGTGTGTGACGATCCTCAAACTGGAAAATGGTATATTCAACTAAAATCATATATAATTTTGAAACGGAGGCAAGCTTAGTAAAATGGGGCACTGTTATTTAGTTCTACAGATGTACAGCGTTGTGCCCAAATGTTATGAATCAATGGCAAATAGCGAAGGAGTTGAAATGCCAATCTGAAAAACAAGATAAAAAAATTAACGTAGAAAATGAGCAATAACTATCGAGGATTTTCTTTAGTTTCTACATCAAATTTAAATGGCTAAATACCCCGTCTAAATCTTACTTAATTTTCAATATTATTTGCTGAAAAGTTTGACAAAAGTAGATTAATTGATCACCATGTGTTAGATACGCATGCGTGACTCACCCGCAGTGCTCGTCCAGTAATCCTGTCTTAAGAAAGAGGTTCCGTACGAATCCAAGTTTACCCCTACTGGGCTTTTTCTGCGCATCTACCAAACACAGATATTTGTACGTAGTGAAATAGAAAAATGCAATGTTAACATTAAATAAAGCTTTAAAAGGATTTCGGAATTTAAAAAATGTGGTATTCAAATTTCACGGCAATGGTAGGCTTGTGCAAGGTGTAAAAGAGAATTAAAGGTGAACTGAAAAGCTTTCCAATGTTCTGTTAAAATGTCATAAAACAAGAGCTTCTATAGTTGTTACAATTATGTGTGGTAATAGTTCTGTGGGTTATTGTTTTATTTTGGGTATATGAGCAGTCAAAATTTATACCGAGAGCCAGAACTTTTAAAAACGTCATCGCTTGCCTCCCGTTGTTTTTGAAACGGCATGACGTTATAGTGGTCATCGTTCATTCATCCGACGTAGCATGACGTCACATTTGAATAAAACTTGAATGAAGGGGACCACTATAACGTCATAACGTCCTACAAACCAAGAAAGACAAGCGATGCAAGTTTTCAAGACGGATTTATAACAGGATAACTTAAATATTGTTATTAGTACAATTTTGCAAACTATATTTGCCCCAAAAACGTATAAAAGTTATGCCACATAAGACAAGATGTATATAAGCAACAATTTAGATAAAATTAAAAGCTTTGCAGTTCACCTTTAAAACTGATCTAAATTATTATGGATGGTGATCATGTTTTTCTCCCTTATTATAATCACCATGATGAAAGCGATATATTTATGCACCTCGGGAGCTACATGTAGCAGGGCGAGGAATGCAACAATAAAAATTTTCTTAGCTTAGCGCACGGGCTAAGCTGAGGTAAAGATCTTGATAGATTGAATTGGGTGGTTTCTTTTCAATTGATGGTTTTCGGATGTAATTTACTGATTCGCTCAATTTCCCCAATAGAGGTCCGCTGTACTTTGCTTCTGTTGCTAGAAAAATGGCGGTTTAGTAAGAAGCACACGCTGATTGAAGTAACGTGTATGAATTCAACGAACATGAGAGAGAAAATATGCCAAGTAAATTGTGGATCTATTCTTTGTTGCGGCCTCCTGCACAGTTTCGGTTAAGCTATATATGCTTCGCTCTTTCTTTATTCAGTTAATCGTGATAGATTGTTCGTTTTGTGGTCAGAAATTACGACACCCGATCTTTTGTGAAGCTGCGACAGAACCACTTCCTGGTTACTTCGGATTCTCTCCTTATTACACCCTTCCCAATCAATCGGATATCACAGAAGACATCTCAAACTTTGGTTCTGCATCTTTCGAACAGGATGAGAAATTGACAAAAATGCGTGAAAGACTATCAGAAAAACATTTCCGAGACAGTGCTATTTAGTAAGCCGTTTGTTTTCAGCACATGACCTGTAACGTTCTCGAAAATGTGTGAGAAGTATATCCTGGGACCGATTAGTACTGTACTATAATTGAACATATCTGATCAGAAAGGTCCTTGAGCAGTTTTGACCATTTGCTGACCGTACGTCACTGATTAGTTGATCACACCAGTTCTCGTCAGATCACCGAAGTTAAGGGAGTAGAGGACGTTCATTTCCCTGCTCTTATGGGGCTACAACATGGTCATTTGTCAAATTTTTCAAAACAAGCTGAATTTCCTAACAAAAGTACCCAGACATATCAAAATGGAATAAAAATCAACAAAAGACACAACACAACCATTTATGTGTTTTACTGGTGGTTCGATAGTGTGATGGGATGGACCAAAAAATTGGCATTTTAAATTCAACGGTTGACGGGTGCAAAGTGCTCCATAGATTAAAAATTATTCCTCCGGAATACCCCCTAAATTCACTCTTATTCAGTTTCAACTAAAACAAAACTTCTGAATGGCTATAAATTGATCTTCAATAATATTCTCCGCACCCACCCCGATTCCCCACCCCACCCCCTCCTGGAAATAAGACTGAAAAGGCTCCGTTTATCTGTTATACCGCTAATATTTTCTAAGAAAGTATGGTGTCCCCCTGTTTTTATTACATATTTAACAAGCACTATGTGTTTAGTATAATATAGCAAAATGGGAAAAATTTGACCTTGGGAAGTTTGATTTATTGAACATCTAAGAAGAAAAAATTCAAATTTCCCTATGTATTCAGTGTTATGGCTTTTAAGTGGTATACATGCATTTGGCGGCCATATTTTTTTAACGAGTATGGTGACCCCATATTTTTTTTGCATGGATCATCTTCTCCTAACCTGGTGAAAAAATCCTGAAATTTAAAAAAAAATTCAACCTCTAGAAATGAACGTCCTCTACTCCCTTAAGCAACGTTAAGCTCGGTCAATACTTGTATGGATGACCGGGTGCTGTACTGGCTGGGCTGATCAGTGTCCAGGGTAATAGGAACTGTGAGCACTCTCGAGTTCTGGCATATGAAGGCATCGTCGTGATATGACCGAAACAAGGTTGAAAACGACGTTAAACCCTACTACTCACTCACTCTGATGAGTAACTGTACAGTTTCGGTTAAGTTACTGATATGTACCAATCAGTTACTGTACAGTTCCGTGCAGCGGTTCTTCACAGCAACTGGACGGTACTGCTCAGAACTTGAACAGTTTCTGGATAGAAATGATCAGTTCTTCACTATGCTGAACTGCCCAGTTAACTTTACAGTACTGATCTGAAGATTCTGCGCATTTCCACTCCGGTACTGTACATAACCATCCGGTAATGGGGCCTTTCTGTACAGAACTAATAAATTAGGAACTGCACAGTACTGAACGATCAGCGCTTCCCTGTGTTTATCACTTTGTTATGTGCTACTATCTGACAGAATTAGTACTTACAATAAGTTATGCAATTTATCACATTGTTAACTGTTGTGTAATAAGATAGTATGGGATAGTTGTGATAGAACATCTGCGCAGATCGACAATAGCAGTGTGTTGCGGAATAAATCGCTGCATCATATGCTAGCCTGAATTCTCAGAACTAAAAATGCGCTTCAAATCTTCTATCCACCTGTATTCTTGGCAGACTATACATTTGGACGGGGGGAAAATACAAGACCCAGTGTTAGGGACAATGAATACGTCATCACGTAGATATTAGTTTACAGGGAAGGTCAATTAAATGGGCCCTCGGCGACCGGCAGTCTAAAAGCGATCATGTTAAGACATAATTCCACAGAAAAAGGTCATCCATAAAATTGCTGCCAAGACAAATTTAGACGCTGTGGATGCCAGATGCAAGTTTTACCGGATTATCGCCGTCGAACCGTTGACCAAATGGCATAAAGCTCACGATTTATTGGATAAATTGGACAGAAAACCAGATGAATTATGTGACCTTATATCGAAAGAATTATATATAGAGTTTTCAGCATGAACCCTATTAGAACTAGAGAAGATGAACATCCAAACAGGTTAAACATAGTATGTTTATAGGTAATGCTTAAACAGATTCAGTACGATACATAGATTTCGACCTCTATTTAGAGAAAATATCATTGGACGGCCCAGCAGCATCAAACTGTAGAAGAAATTAGAAAACCTGGACAGATAAAACTTATGCACAGTTGTTAAAACCAACTCAGTTCTCCCTGAATGGCCGTAGTTCGGAAATCTATTTGAGAAAATACACGAATTTCATCATACAATTACATTTCTTAGTCGGGTAACATTAGTACAGTTGATTGGAATCTAGATAGCCTGATCTTCCTAAAGAACCAGTGCACAGTCAGAGCGAGGGACAATACAATCATATCTACACCGAAATTCTGTGAAAACGGGGGCACATACTATAGACAAGGAAAACCGTATGGATTAAGAATAGTGATCAGCGATACGGATTTGATAATCTTGAAATTCTATATTCTTTTCATCATTGAAAAGTGTTGACCGCTTCCCTCTTGCAGGAAACTAACCAAGTTTTATGTATACTATGAAATTTTTTAATGCACGACGTCTGAATATTGAATGACGGACCAGACGCTTGTATTTTCATATTTGGAGCTGCATCACTTGGACTGCACAATGCTCCAAGTCTATGATATTTTTGCCACAGAGTTGAAACAGGATTTAATACAGTGTCATGTATTTTAGAATATTGACTGGTATTCTGGCCCTACCAAGAGCTGTGTATTGACTGAAATAACCCCAAAGTATAAGACTACAATATCTTCGGCACTCCAGTCATCCGTAAAGTAATGGAGAGACAGCCCATTATATTGAGACTATCAGTGCCGTAAATCACCATCGGTTCGATGTCCTCGCGGACAAGGAGGAGAATAAAGCGGAAATTATAGTATATAAGCTGCACTCCACATTCCGATTGGGGTTTGTGGATCAGTGGTAAATATTTCCAAATTGCTTAAAATGAAAATAGATAGACCATCGTTATAGCGAAACGTTAAAGAAAGAGATTTCGGGGATATTAGTAATTTATCAATTCATCTGGATTAGGAGGTGGGGGGGATTTACTCTATACAGGCTCATATATGTAATTATATCTATAATGTAATGTCACAGTTAAACTGTTTCCAGATAAGAAACTACAAGTACATCGAATCATTATCGTGGGTATATTGCTTCCAAAAATATAAATCAATTTACACGTAGGACTTACCCTTATATTACGTAGAACTTTCCCTTTTATATTACCCTTATTTGTCTCGTTTTATATCGCTTTAATTATATACAAAAGTGTATATACCAGTTCAGCATGTTTTAATTTGTGGAACCATGGAGCTGTTTAGTGACAACATATAAACTATATGGACTGGCATATAATATTTTTGTCCAATATTCCGAAAGTCGAAAATGTAGAAGGTCAAGAAGGGTATTTGTTATTTTTCTTGTATATACGTTTATATACATATAGTTGCGAAAGCAGAATCCACACTCGTGTAGTCAACTGTCGACTTCATCAACGCCAATGACACTTGATTGGTATTTTGCATCAGACGATTATGCAAGATACAATCGATTCAATTGCAATAAAACTGATATGACGGCTTCATGACAGCGTGAGTGCATCATTCCCTCACAGAGAATACCATCTTGCAAATTACAAGTGTCTGGTCCGTCATTCATAATTCAGCCGTCGTCCATTAGAGAATATCCGTGTCCATAATCCAAAGACCTATTCCATATAACAGTATTAGCACCAAATTCAAAAAGACAATCATAGTATACATAAGCATAGGCTTGTTTCCTGCAAGAGAGAAGCGGTCAACAGTTTTCAATGATGCCGGCAAGACATCATGATGTTCCAAAAATATCAAATCCGTATCGCTGATCAGTATTCTTAATCCATAATATTGGTTGTAAAGTCGTCATATAAAGAATGATGTATTTCAGTCACGCTTTGATTGTGACTGTTCATATGAGTACTGTGAGGATCTTGAAGTACATGGGTTCATACGGTCCCTAGCCCAGGGTTAAGCGGAATTAGACACAAGTTACGAAACGTAACGCCATAGATCTTGCACGCTACGCTACGCAACATTTGTTTTTTGACGTTGATTAAAATCGTCACATTTAACACAGGGTCTAGCAAATGCTACTAGGCGTGATGTGTATACGCCATATGCAGGTTCCACTGGAATATTACTGTCCAGAAAGGGATAGTTTACGATGTCGAAATTGTAATCATCTCTTTTGTCATACAGTCGACGACAGAGAAGGCCCGCTTCATTTTTATGGAGATATAGGTCTAAATATGATGTGCCTGTAGGGTTATCTGTAGTTTCCTTCAAATCCAGTGAAGGTGGATATATATCCTTCACTGCGTCATTTATATAGCGATTATCCACAGCGAGAAGATCGTCTATATAGCGTTTGGTGAATGAGAAGGAACGGGCTTTAAATGTTCATAAGAGAACAGATATAGGTCAGCCAATAGGGGTGATATATTGTGTTGCCAAATTTCACATAAATATTTTTAATGAGAAATTCAAGCAACTCTATAAACAAAGAAACATCCCATGAGTGATATCTCTTGTATGTAGTAGAGCTAAAGAATGCTTTATGGCTGCCAACATTAATATATCTACGATCAGTTTTCTTGAACACAGATACTATTAATGAACTTAGACGGTCAATAAGGTCCTGATGAGGGATTGTGGTATAGAGTCGAGAAATCCTATGTGGATACATGTCTATACGGTATGTGACCTTTAGCATCAAGTTCTTCCGTAAGACATTTTGAGTTTTTCAATATCCACCTACATTCAACGCCAGAGTTTTTAGAAATAGTGGCGCAATACCTTTCCCAAAATGCTTTTGCCTGCTGAAGGGCCCTCGTCAACAGGGTTGAAAGAAGCCTGGTGGTGCAGCTTATAGAACCAGCTATGAATCTAGCTTTGTATGGTGATTTATGCATTTTGGGAGTCCAGTATACTTTTGGTATATCGTTATGTTTGGTTGGAAGACAACCAACGTTTCATTGAGAAACGTTTTGTGATTGTTAAATAAATCTTCCAGAGTAAGTAGACGTATTTGATGACGAAATGTTTACACTCAATTCTTCAACCAGCACCTGGTAATAGTAATATTTACATATGCATATTATATTAATTGGAGCTTTGTCTGCTGGGACTATGACGAATTTACTCTGGAGATTTGCTAGAACTTCTTGCGAATTGGGGCTTCTCAGTACTTGTTTTGCTTGGGGAAGGGTACTTCTGTCAATATGGCGGATTGTTTCAACGACCTTGCTCTTGGTGAGGTCCAGCCAATCAGCGAGTACTGTAGGTTCAACTTTTTCTCGCTTAGACCAATCAATAACGTACTGTTCCAAAGCAGAGAGGACTATCTTCTGGTCGGCCTTCAGATTTATATTTCTCGGCTCTATATATTTAGGTCCCTTCTTCAGGAGTAATCTTAGGTCCTTATCACTCACCACATCAAGGTCACCAGTCACAACATGTTTGCATGGTGTATAGATAAAGTTCGACGATTCAAAATCACAACTATAGCCCCCCGACGTGAAAAAACCCCAGTCAAACTCCTTGACAGCTTTAGAGTAATTGAATATGTTGGTGGCTATAGATTTAGTATACTTATATGAACATATGAACATTCCAAAGCTCGAGACAGCGTTGTCGTGGATGGCCGTAAACATACAGACCACGGTAATGATCGTCCTACTCCACTGATTAGCTGTACATGATAAATGATCGCCTTGTTTGGTACCTTCAAACTGAACGGAACTTACTGATATTCAAGCTGGTTTCTGTAAAGAATAGAAGTACCATTGACCATTCAGTTAGATCAGATTCCTATGTCAAGAATGCTTTCGCAAAGAATGAATATGTGGTTTCTACTTTTTTTCATTTAGAAAACGCCTATGATACTACTGGGAAATACGGGAATAAAAGGCCGTTTACCCATTTCATATTCAACTTTCTGAATAATAGAGAAATTCAAGTTCGGTCGGGTACAAACTTGTCTGATCATTTCGATCGAGATCAAGGTGTCCCGCAAGGTAGTATTTTGTCTACTACTCGGTTTAGTGTAAAGATCAACAGCTGAGCTGAAGTTTTAAATAAATCAATTGATGGTTCACTAATTGTAGACAATTTCACCATATCGTCTAGCGAAAACAAACCCCATATCATACATATATACATAATATTGAGAGAACATTACAACGTTGTCTAACTAGAATTCAGAAATGGTGTCTTGAAAAGGGTTTGAAGTTCTCCATAGCAAAGACAAATTATATACACTTTTGTAGAAAGTATTTCCAGCACAAAAATCCAGTACTTGCATTAGATGGAACTGAAATCAAGGTAGTAAAAGAAGTGAAATTCTTGTTCATATTGTTTGATCACCGATTAACGTTCTTATCGCATATAAATTGCTTGAAAGCTAAGTGCACGCAAGCTCTTGATTTGTTGAAAGTAGTTGCCAGCTATGAATGAGGAGATCAGCAGACGTTGTTCCATTTATATCGATCACATGTTCGTTCTAGGCTTGATTGTGGCTCTTTCGTCAAAACAAGACAACCTTGGCAAAGCTAGATCATACTCCCCATCAAGGACTAAGATTTTGCCTCGGAGCGTTCAGAACATCACCTAAAGAAAGCTAGTATGTCGAAGTAGATGAAGTTCTAAGAATTAAACTAGCACTGCAATATATCCCAAAATTGCGATCTAATCCGTCAAATCCTGCATATAACTGAGTTTTCAACCATCAATACGTAGATTTGTATTTAAAGAAACCCTCCATTCTTCCACCTCTTGGATGAACCCATGCACTTCAAGATCCCCATGCTGCTCATATGAACAGGCGCAATCAAAGCATGACTGAGATACATCATTCTCTAGATGACAACTTTACAACGAATATCATATAGATCAAGAAAACTGATCATCGATCGGATTTGATATTTTTGGAACATCATGTCTTGCCGAAATCATTGAAAAATGTTGACCACTTCTCTCTCTCTCTCTCTTGCAGAAAACTAGCCTATGTTTATGTATACTATGGTTATCTTTTTGAATTTGATGCTAATGCTGTTATATGGAATATGGAAAATGTCTTTCGATTATGGACGCGGATATTCTTTGATGGACGACGGCTGAATTTTGAATGATGGATCAGACGCTTGTAATTCGTATGAAACCACACTAGTAGCTTAGTCCTAATTTCCCACACAAAGCTCTTACCAGTTTCACCAGTGCAGCTAGCCAGACCAAAAGTAGATATTACAATGACGAAATATAAAAAGGCAGACAAGATCCGTCTCGTGTATACACAAGAATTTGGTATATTGAGAGAAAAATACAGATAAAATCAGTCTATTATACAGTTAGTTCTAAAGATGGTGAGAGAGTAGCAGGTGCTACTATCTTTAGTTCCGAAACTAAAACCCGAAGACTTCCAGGTAAAACTCCAATTTTCACTGCCGAAGCTTTAGAAGGTATTGGGTCTAGGAGGAAAATATGTCATATTCTCAGATTCACTGTCATGCCTTCATTCGATTGGGAGTGGTACTTCAACTCACTCCACCATTTTGAACATTCTACAATTATATGACCGTAGATTTCTTCAACAAATTGATGTTCTGTATTGTTGGTTGCCTAGCCACGTTGGCATCAAATGAAATACTAAAGCTGATGAAATGACTAAGGCAGCCCTAGAAAATAATGTTGATCCTGTTGGAATCCCAAATAGCGATCTCAGACCCTCTATCTGTGCTTATGTGAAAAACCTGTTTTAATCTTTATGGCAAGCTGTAAATTCATAAGTTGTTTGATCGTCGCTATATAGCTGAAATATTGGTGAACGCGACGTTAAACCTTACCTATTTCTCTCCTGATATCTGTTCAAAGGATGGATGGGACATAGTCCTTGAGAAAATGAATCTTGTCAAATATGCGAGTGCTCGCGTTAAGACAACCTTGTGACTCTTAGATCGATCGAGTATTCCATTAGTCTAGACAAACCTTTAGAGTCAGGTCAAATATTCCCTCATCTGTGGCCTGTAATGGCAAGACTGCATAATGACGATCCCCAGCTGTTTGCTGTGAACGTACACCAGCGACCAGACTAAGTGAGAATGTCAGAATCACATGCGACCGAAGGATTGCTAAAACGTTGAAGCAGAATTCATAGCCGAGGTGCAATTTCTGGATGCCATGGATTGGATACGTCAAAAGAAGGACGGTGGATGCAGCGAATCCGTGATTAAGCGTATATCATTATACTGGGCTTGCTTTTTCAAGCCGGATTTAACTCCTGGAGTAAATGGCGGGTTGAGGTAAAGGGTTGTGCTATGTATTCACACGACCAGTGCCCATCAGTGCCAAACAGTGCGATGGAATGCCCAAGTACATCCATTCATCCATTTATCCGTCCACCCACTTGCATAGGAAAGGCTTTCACGGCAAAATCGTCCTTGACAACTTGCAATGGTGGGGAAAATATTACTGTATCGGAGTAATAGCTCCATTTCACACAGTGGTAGGTACGTGTGAAGAAAAAAAGTTCCAAATGCTGTGAATATAGACTAATTACAGACCATCATAGAGCGTCTCCCCATCTCATCGCGGAGAGAATTTAATAAAACGGAGTAGTAGTACTTAACTTTTCATGCATGAAGACATGGGTTTGCTCGTGTTATTCTTGATAAGCAACTATGTGCCAGATGTTTTAAGAATATCCACAATCCCAATTTACCTTGTTCCGACAGGTACCGAGAGGTTATTCAGACAGATGTTAGCGATCATAGATGACGGTGGTGTGGTGTTTCCTTACGAAAACAAGAACATACCACGCCATATGGAACATGGTGTAATGGAACATGGTTTTCAAGCAGAAACATGGGTGAGTGAGTGAATATGATTTAACGTCGCTTTCAACTATATTTCAGTCATATCACGACGTTGGGTCCTATTCCTTTTCACACCCGGGAACCACACGGGTGGGGTCCTATTCCTTTTGACACCCGGGAACCCCACGGGTGCCTCAGTTAGTCGCCTCTTACGACAAGCTCTCTGAGGAGCTGAGGCCTATTCTTACCATGACCTGCGGTGTGCAGCAGAAGCATGGTGTTAAATAGAACAACATGACGGCTGAAATTGCGATTGCAAATGGCCATATCAACAGGAGAAAATCCTGAATCTAGTTTGTTAAATTGCATCCCAGGAAGAACTGATATTGGTGACGGAACCCCTCACGAAATCTTTCTTATTGGACACACCATAGCCATTAGTATAATCATTAGGTTGTCCCCGCCCGTTGCTGCTTATATACGCGCGATTAAACCTTTGGTAATTCAAAAATTTATCACTTTGATTCTCCCATATTCGGGAATATCGGCATGTTTAACCTCAAAGTTTGTCGTAGCATTTACGATATCTCATCTGTTACAGAAAGTGCTTAATACGTAAAACGTAATTAATCAACTGACATAGTTAACAGTATCAAAGCAATTTGAGGAAACAATATTTTAGAGGCACTATTTTCGCTGCGTTCAAATGATCCAAAATGCAAATATACACAATATCGATCTCCATTCTGCGCATCTACACTGAAAGATGTCCCTAAATCTGAGTATGTCATGACTTTCCAAGACCCATAAGGAGTGTGTTCGTGTGATCGATCATTGTATGCGACAGTTGTAATACGGCTTAATGTAACCTAAGTCAGCCAACTTAAGGTGAATTGATTTAGCTCAATACCGACACTGTTACCGCTTTGTTTCTCAATTACATTACAGCGATGGAACCGCGTAGAGATATAGTAACCCACGCCGGCGTTCTGTGTTTCGAACATAGTATACTTATGAGTTATTGGGTTCAATTCCAAGAGGGCATAACGTTTTAATCAATCAGTAGAATGATATATTAGGCTAAGCAGATCCGCTCTTGTAGGTGAACAATTCACTTGATTATTTTCGTAATGCGAGATTGGTGTCAATTATGGCAGACAATGTTCAATAGGAAAATGTACACCAGTTGACTGCTAATACCCTTTTTCCCGATTGAGTACATTTTGCTATTTTTAAGTAAGTAGGAGCATGGCTTATTTTCATCTGAACAGCCAGCGTTTCGATCAAACTATGATCAGGCGATGTAGAATCGGCCATATACGATTAACTCACGAACATTTACTAAAAAAGAGCCAGTCCCAAGGTGTATTCCATGCCATGAAGATCTCATAGTGAAACATATTCTTATCGACTGCATAGACTTTAAGATTGTAAGAGATTCTTTTTATCTATCTTGGGTTATTTGAGAGAAATCGGTATGTTACATAAGTTGTAATGTGTGTATGTTTTAATATTATTGACTTGAGTACTTAATACAATAGTTTCGCATATAATCCAGGGAAATAGAGAAAATGAGATGTCTCAAGATGTCATGTACAAATCAGTTTCAAATTTCTGCTCGTTTTGTTTAATTAATCCTTTGTTCCAGTTAAGAGATTTGTCGCGTCACTGTTGAATGAAAATCATGTTCAAAGAGGCTAAAATTCGAACGAACCAAATTTTGAACAATTAAAATGAATCAAACGTTCAAGAAAAGTTATATTTGTTAGAGGACTTGAGATTGGAAATATTAGTGAACTTGAAAGCAATGCCTCATCGGCCAAACATACCGATTACGAACTTGGCTCTCCGTGTGAATTAATTCCTCGAGGTGATTCCACACTTGAATGTCTTGCACAGTAAAGTAAATTCAACATGGACCCGATAAATTTGTTCATAAAGCTGTAAAGCGCGTAAGAATATCACTTCGCCCTCCTTCCATATATATCAGAGAGATGGACCGAAATCTTGTCCTATCCAGCAAATATGATCATTGGCTCTATGCTGATATTATTCATTGAATTACTCGAAAAACTAAGGGCTGAGCTTTGTCAACCCATTATTCAAAGAACATCCGATATTCGGGAGAATTGGCGCGAAACCGAGCTTGTCGAAATGAAAACCAGATCTTTCCAATTTGCGATTATCCCAAAGATGGGGGAAATGGTGCGCTATAACGTATGGTCGATAGGCAAACGGACACTTCACTGAGAATGGAAGAAGCAGACGATAGTGTACATCGAGCGCTCTGCCATCACAGAAGCATTGATCCTTTTAGCAAGTCAAGGATATGGTAATACGGGCCAAGATGTGAGCGATTCATAGTTTAATCGATGACGAAGAGCTATGTCTGCGGAATTGCGGACTCTATATTTTTGGGGCTGGTTCCTTTTTTAACCTCGATTTGGGTCAAGGTATGCTTGTCGTCTCTTTGTCTGATTGCAGAATATGATTTATATTAGACTATACTGAACAGGATTACCCATCACGGGACGAAAAACGTTGAAGGAGAGGCCTCAAATTGTCAGACGTAATTTGTTCGCAACTTTGTTGCGCAAGGGCGCCACTCGAGCAAAATGTCCCGTTATGTATTTATTCGTTCAATTGATTGTCTGGACGTCTGGTCCAGCAGGCTTCAACGATATTACTCACCAAGATAACAGACAAAATAGAACCAGCTATGCCAATGAGGTCTCATGAGGACGTCATGCTTTAATCATTACAAATTGTTGATGGCTCAGCTCTTAAAGTAACCAGCTCGTGTTCACTGATTTTCCTAATTTATCCTCAACCACAACATCTAGGATATTTCGCGACAGCAACAGCCTCGCCTGAGTTTTATGCAATGGTGACATCGGTAATATATCGAACAATCGCGTGGAAGCTCACTGCAATGAGTTTATGAGGTAATGTGTAGCTTTTATGTTTTTGGTGTTAATAGGGACATATGGATAGGTTACATTACATCTTTATCTTCCTAGATTGACACATTGAGTGATGTCGTCAGTCGACGTGAAAATAATAATATTTCAGAAGAAAGCGTTGGAGGGAAACTTCGCCAAACGCTTGTGAATGGAGATACTAAATTTCCCCCATCATATTTCTGAAATATACACGGATGGCACATGTGGCTTTGGCTTTAATAGCATTTTTGAATTTCTTGTATAAAACGTGTCATTGTTCATCGTTCAGTTGTGAACACAGGCGTATATTTCATAGTGGTTTGTCAAAGCGTTTCCTATATAACTAAGGACAATCAGGTAAAAAATGAGTGCCCCATCCAAGAACCCACGTACCTAGAACTGTTGTGAATTGGCCATCTAGATCAATCGTCACTATCCCTAGTCGCACAGAGAAACTAGGATGTTATGAGATTTTGACCAAAATTCTTCACGAGACGAAACTCCAAAAAGATGTATCTCATGGAACAAAATGGCGTCAGGCCGATAACAATGCAGTGGTAGTATGATCGTCGGATAGTACATACGTGAACTGGGACCGTCTCGGAAATGCTCATCAACATGAGTTCCAATATTTTAGTAAGCTACCATGTCAATTTCAATAATTCCAGCGAAAGGACTGGTTCGTTTGAGGAATTACGTGACTCAAAAGATGATGGCATTCGTTCAACGTTTAATTTGTAGAAGACACGCGCGGATGGCATGAAAAGTAAATGCCAAAATTGTCACAACTGACAAAAGCAAACGAACGGAAACTCGATACTGTTTAGTGTGGTCTCACGGTATTTTTTGTAAGATATTCCAGTGAAGAAAAAAAATTGTTCTGCCACCAAGACAAATACAAGAAGGCTTCTTCTAAAACATATGCAGTCGAGAGGAGAATTTTACTGTTGGGGTTTTAGAGATAGAGAAAGAGAGAGAGAAAGAAACTCGAGAGTATCACTCATATCTTCAAACACCGGTTCTCGTCAGATCACCGAAGTTAAGTAACGCTGAGCTCGGTCAATACGTGGATGGGTGACCGGGTGCTGTACTGGCTGGGCTGATTTGTGTCCAGAATAATAGAAAATGTGAACACTCTGGTGTTCTGGCGTATGTAGGCACCATCGTGATATGACCGAAAAAATGTTGAAAACGACGTTAAATCCTACTCACAAATTCAATAACACTCGATTGGTCAATTCAAATTTTCGAAAGTAAATCCGATATTTTCATTTCTATAAGAGTACATTGAATAATCCCGCATGCATGCTTTTGATGCCCTTACATACACATTCAGTTTAAGACAAGCATGTTCTATGCGTGTCAAATGTATACAGTCTTGAATAGATTTAAGAATCTTTGTCCTCTCAATAACTTGAATTACAAGTAGATTATGTTTCAGGAGACTCAATGGCAAACAATAGAAAAGGACACAAGACAACGACGATAAATATCAGGGGTATAAGTATATGTGACTACCTCTTCACTTCCTATTCTTTGAGTTTCGCTCAGATAACCAGTCAACTCACCGGACTATTATTTCTGGCGATCCGCTGGTCTTCTTGTGCAAGAACATAGTCGAGAAGCAGCTCCGACCCAAACAGGAACAATTTTTGCTGTTTAAAAGGGGAAACACTTTGATTGAAAAAATTATCCTCGATATGTACAATTGACTATAGAATTTATCAGAATGTAAGTTATGAGAAGGAAACTGTCACTCGACCTAGGCTGGCGACGTGATAAATTGTAGGAAAGAGCATGCAGAAGGGTCGCCAGTTCCGATCCACACAATAACTAACACTACACAAAGTTTCATCTAATATATGACATATACCTAGATATATTACAAAGTAATAGCATATAGTGTGGTCCATGAAACTCCATCGCAAATTTCGGTGGGTACATCCCTGAAAGACTGTAAATTCAGAGAAATCAAACTATTGGGAGCTGCTTATTCCATCCTTTATTATGTAGTTTTCGTTTAGTACGATTTCTCGTACGTCAAGTCAATGACCCCGTATGATATCCTATATGCCGGTACCAATGCAATATGCAAATGACGAGCTAGCCTGAATGTTGGAAAATATGTAAATATTTTCGAATATGGGATATTTTCTCGACTGGATACATGGAATAGATAGATGGAAGATGCGTTAGGGTTGAATAAATTCCTGGATTGGCTCAATAAATCTGTCCAATAGATTTTTCTGGGAAAAACTGCTGAATAGAAACATATCCTGGGAATAACATCACCATAATCGGAGTTCATTGATGAACTATTTTCTTTCAATTAGCTTTGTTTATACACTTCTGATATACCCAGCAGTAGAACTATCAGTGTTCACATAGACATACACAAGCGTCTGTGCGACATGGCTCCAACAACTTTGCCAGTAGCAAACGTCCACATGTAAAATCTCTGTGTATTAACAGTGGCTTTGCTTCTTTTGTTATCAGAGGTCATCGTCGATTCAACTCGAATTATGGCCACGTTGGCATCGAATGAAAAACTGAAGCTGATGAAATGACAGATAATGACCCTAGATAATGAGGTTGATCCTGTTGGAATCCCATATAGCGATTTCAGACCCTCTATATGTGCTTATGTGAGAAACCTGTTTTAATCTTTATGGGATGCTGTAACTTCGTGAGTTTCAAAAAACCGTAGGATATATTCATCTGGGTAGCCAGAAACGCTTCGATCAAGCCATGATCAGGCGATGTAGAATTGGCCATACCCGATTAACTCACGAACATTTACTAAAAGGGAACCACCTCCAAGGTGTATTCCATGCCACGAAGATCTCACAGTGAAACATATTCTGATCGACTGTATAGATTTTAATATTGTAAGAGATACTTTTTGTCAAGCAGCTACTTTAGAAGGTCTTTTAGTCGGAAAAAGAAGACTGTATTTTAGTTTATTTGCGAGAAATCGGTTTGTTGTATACGTTTTAATTTTATGTACATGTCTTTGGTGTGTTCTGTTCATTTAGTGCGGGATTGCTGGGTTGTTGACTTGTTTTCCTGGAATTTTGTTTGATCGTCGCTATATAGCTGAAATATTGATGAACGCGACGTTAAACCTTAATTCTTTTTCTTCTGAAAATGAATCTTGTAAAATATGCGAGTGCTCGCGTTAAGACAACCTTTCGATTTAGTGATCGATCGAGTATTCCATTAGTCTAGGCAAACCTTTAGAGCCAGGTCAAATATTTCCTCATCTGTGGCCTGTAATGGCAAGACTGCATCATGACGATCCCCAGCTGTTTGCTGTGAACGTACACCAGCGACCAGACTAAGTGAGAATTTCAGAATCACATGCGACCGAAGGATTGCTAAAACGTTGAAGCAGAATTCATAGCCGAAGTCCAATTTCTGGATGCCATGGATTGGACACGTCAAAACAAGGACGGTGGATGCAGCGAATCCGTGATTAAACGTATATCATTATACTGGGCTTGCTTTTTCTCGCCGGATTTAATTCCTGGAGTAAATGGCGGGTTGAGGTAAAGGGTTGCGCTGTGTGTTCACACGACCAATGCTCATCGCAGTGCGATGGAATGCCTAAGTACATCCATCCATCCATTGATCCGTCCACCCACTTGTATAGGAAAGGCTTTCAAGGAAAAATCGCCCTTGACAACTTGTAATGGTGGGGAAAATATTACTCTATCGGAGTAATAGCTCCAGTTTACACAGTGGTAGGTACGCGTGGGGAAAGCCTATATTCACAGCATTCGGAACCCTAGACCATCATAGAGCGTCTTCCCATCTCATCCCGGAGAGAACTTACTAAAACGGAGTAGTCGTACGTCACTTTTCATGCATGAAGACATCGGTTTGCACGTGTTATTCTTGTTAAGCAACTATGTGCCAGATGTTTTAAGAATATCCACAATCCCAATTGACATTCTTCCGACAGGTACTTTAGATCTGGTATGGGCTGTGCTCCCAAGAGGGTATTCAGACAGAGGTCAGCGATCATAGATAACGGTGGTGTGGTGTTTCCTTACGAAAACACGAACATACCGCGCCATACGCATCAGTGTAATGAAACATGGATTTCAAGCACAAACATGGTGTTAAATAAAACAACATGACGGTTGACACTGCAATTCCAAATATCTCTATCAACAGGAGAAAATCTTGAATATAGTAGTTTGTTAAATTTCATCCCAGAAATAACTGATACTGGTGATGGAGCCCATCACGAAATCTTTCTTATTGGACAGGATTGCTCACCTTAGCCATTAGTATAATCATTAGCTTGTCCCCGCCCGTTGCTGCTTATATACGCGCGATTAGGAAACATTTGGTTATTCAAAAATTTATCATCTTTGATTCTCCCATATTCGGGAATATCGGCATGTGAAACCTCAATGCTTGTTGCTGTAAATGCCTCTTTAGCATTTACGATATCTCATCTGTTACAAGAAGTGCTTAATACGTAAAAAGGAGCGAACTTCAGTTAATTAATCAACTGACATAGTGGGCATATCAGAGCAATTTGAGGAAAAAATATTTTAGAGGCATTATTTTCGCTGCGCTCAAATGAACCAAAACGCAAATATACACAATATCGATCTCCATTCGGCGCATGTACACTGAATGATGTCCCTAAATCTGAGTATGTCAGACTTTCCAGAATACATGTTCTTCCAAGACCCATACGGAATGTGTTCGTGTGATCGATCATTGTATGCGACAGTTGTAATACGGCTTAATGTAACCTAACTCAGCCAACTTAAGGTGAACTGATTTAGCTGAATACCGACAGTGTTACCGCTTTGTTTCTCAATGACATTACAGCAATGGAACCGCGTAGAGATATATTAACCCACGCCGGCGTTCTGTGTTTCGAACGTAGTATACTTATGAGTTATTGGGTTCAACTCCAAGAGGACATAACGTTTTAATCAGTCAGTAGAATGATATATTAGACTAAGCAGATCCGCTCTTGTAGGTTAACAGTTCACTTGATTCTTTTCATAATGCGAGATTGGTGTCAATTATGGCAGACAATGTTTAATAGGACACATATTCCAGTCTGCCAAATGTACACTAGTTGACTGCTAATACCCATTTTCCCGATTGAGTAAGTTTTGCTATTTTTAGGTGAGCATGGCTTGTTTTCATCTGAACAGCCAGAATCGTTTCGATCAAACTATGATCAGGCGATGTAGAATCGGCCATACACGATTAACTCACGAACACTTACTAAAAAAGACCCAGTCCTAAGATGTATTCCATGCCATGAAGATCTCATAGTGAAACATATTCTTATCGACTGCATAAATTTTAAGATTGTAAGAGATTCTTTTTAGTCGAGTGAGAGACTGTGTCTTGGGTTAGGCACCGTTTCCAATTATCGTTCGCGAATGAATCGTTTATTTCGTCAAATTTTCTCGAATTCGCGATTTTCTAAGGCGCGAGGAAATGGTTTTTTTCTTCAAAATAAACGATTCATTCGCGATCGCTGTTCGAAT
This sequence comes from Hanleya hanleyi, assembly GCA_036873755.1. Classification (NCBI taxonomy): domain Eukaryota; kingdom Metazoa; phylum Mollusca; class Polyplacophora; order Lepidopleurida; family Hanleyidae; genus Hanleya; species Hanleya hanleyi. The sequence goes on along the minus strand of JAVTVY010030444.1, from coordinate 44,322 downwards.
GGTATTTTTTTACTGCTGGCAATCGTTTTACAATCGAGAAAATTTTCTCGAATAAAAAGCGATATCGCGATTCAATGGTTTTTTAATCGAGAAAATATAAGCGATTGAAAAAAACACGATTGAGGATTATAGCCGAAAGTAGTACGGCAAGGTTCAGCCTGACTGACCCGCATACACGTTCGAGTTTCTGTATCATAAACACTTCAGTCAGACTATAAGCTCGATCATTTTTTCTTCTTCCTTTTCTGTTCTTCTTTGCCTTGTGTAAAACTATAGCATGTTTCAGTTCAGTTGGCGGTTATATAGATACGATGGGGATATTGAAAATATATACATAGGAATAATGGTGAACGATATATGCTTATAATTATAACTTCATATTTACATATATTTTGTACGGGACACAGGCCCGGATATGGTCAGATTGAGTCATTTGCACTTGCAATTTCGTCTATTATTTTGAGTATTTCTGTGTTTTAAAGCTGGTATTATTCCAGATTTCTTGTGTAGTATTTTTCGTGAACGTTTTTGGCATCTGTGCGTGCTGAAATTTTGAGTTGATGCGTCAGATTTTCGCTGTTCGCGTGGTGTTTTGTCCTAAGATCACCATTTTCCTTGTGTAGATAGATGGCGCTGTATTGAATATAACATTGTCATACGGGGCTTTTGAGTCTTCGAGAGCACTTAATACAGCGCGGGCTATTTGTAAAACTTTTTGGTTATTTGAATTAATCTTTTTTTGGAGCTCCCTGGGTAGGAGTTTTGTTGTGCGGCTCCCTAAGCGGGAGTCTATAACCCCACAGTTGCCTGGCTTGTGGGATATTTGATGGTAGATGAATGCGTATATTTTCAATAAATTAATAAATACAAAAGGAAAAAAATATATATAAAAGAAGGGATTCAAAAAAAATAATGATATTGATTATTTTTCACAATTTGATGAAAATACACTTATTCATTCACCATCAAATATCCCAAAAGCCTGGTAATTGCAGTATGGAAAACACTAAAATTGGGCTGAACGCGGTTTGCTTGGCACGATGATCAAGGTATCGCCTTTGGCTAAAAAGGAAACCTTGACGATGCGAAGATGTGTTTCAAAAGGCCTGTATAATTCAGGTCACGTGACGTGGTTGCTGAAGAATCAAACAACGCCCCTCAACGTGTATGATACTATATGAGAAAAATGACTGCATTAATATAAAATATGAATATAAAACGTCTTTCTCTGTCCGACAGGTTTTCAACTCCCACATTTAAATCTTTAGTTTTGTGAGAAAAAAACGAAATTTTTAACCGATGATCGTACTCGGACGAGAAATTTTTTCTCTCTTGCCGTCTATGTTAATCCAGTATGAGATGAAAATATATAATATTCAGGTGGTTTCTGGCTTGAGCTTCCCTTTGGAATCATTCATAGTTCATTTATCAAAATGTAAAATTAAGATAAAAAGTATTGTACATGTTATGCGAATCCAACCGTTATATGCGATTCAGTCACCATTGTGATATGTATTTACTACAAATATGAAATCACTGCCGCGAATATTCTTATAATGAATAAAATTAACTTGATGGTGATTTTTTGAACTTATTCACATCTCAATAGTTTAAAAACTGTACCAAAACATGAATGGATACCCTTTCCTAATATATGTTTTACTATAACAAAATATACATATTTAATTACACTATTTTTCACCTTAATTAACATAGAAAGGGCTAAGCTGTTCTGGGTTATCGCCATGCGCCCATTCACACCTCTATCAAGTCTGTGCCATAATCATTCTGATAATACAATCAACGACGAACTCAAATCCACTTATGACCTATACCCGGTATTTACAAAAAACAAGATATTACGACTATCATCCTGTATTGTTTATACCAAGTTGCATGAATATATGAGGAAATGATCGGACGTATGAAGGGAATGACTGACCATTAACACATTGTCGGCTCACACGATTATTATATAAACATGTAATTCTGTCATTTACGCTTCGCCAGAGTAAATATGAGCGCGGACGTCACAGGAAGCATGGTACAGGTATGTGTATAGATATTTCCAGCATACGCCTTACTTCGGCTTGTAGGAGACTATAGATCGTGAATCATATATATTATCCGGTTATCTTACGCATTTATACAGTATAGTATAGTAATATAGGTTTTCCATCGACAAATCCACAACCAACATTATTTGTAGTTCCCAGTTCGCGGATAGAGCGGCGTACGACGGCAACACGGCCTATGTGTCAGATATCACTCCGCATCACGATTCTTTCGCATCTTGAAAAAAAAATCGATTCCCTCGCGATTGAAGATTCGCGATCAAGAACGGATCGCGCATGGGTAAACGATTCAAAAACGATATCGCGAGAGAATGGTCTTTTTCAGAAAAGGTTCAATCGTTTTTTCTCATTTTTTATCTCGATATCCTCGCGACTGATTCGCGAATGATCGTTTTTCAATCGAGAAAATTGAAGAAAAATCGCGACTGAAGAAAAAACGAATAATGGAAAAGATCCCTTATTTGAGAGAAATCGGTTTGTTACATAAGTTTTACTGTGTTGGATTACTAAGTGATTGGCTTCAATACTTAGAATTTTGTTTGATCGTTGGTATATAGCTTAAATATTGCTGAACGCGACATTAAACCTTAATTCTCTCTCTCTCTCTAATTATGTTTTTGATACAATAGTTTCGCATATAATCCAGGGAAATAGAGACAATGAGATGATGTAGCAAAATGTCATTGACAATTCAGTCTAAAATTTCTGTTCGTTTTGTTTAATTAATTCTTTGTTCCAGTAAGAGATTTGTCGCGTCATTGTTGGATGAAAATCATGTTTAAAGAGGCTAAAATTCGAACGAACCAAATTTTGAACAATTAAAATGAATCAAACGTTCAAGATAAGTTATATTTGTTAGAGGATTTGAGATTGGAAATATTAGTGAACTTGGAAACAATGCCTCATCGGCCAAACATACCGATTACGAACTTGGCTCTCCGTGTGAATTAATTCCCCGCGATGATTCCACACTTGAATGTCTTGCACCTTCGTCAAAGTAAATTCAACATGGACCCGATAAATTTGTTCATAAAACTGTAAAGCGCGTATGAATATCACTTTCATATATACATCAGAGAAGTGGACCGATATCTTCTGTTCAATCCAGCAAATATGTTCGGTGGGTCTATGATAATACTATTTATTGAATCACTCGAAAACCTAATGTTTGTCAACCCATTATTCAAAGAACATCCGATATTCGGGAGAATTGGCGCGAAACCGAGCTTGTCGAAATGAAAATTACATCTTTCCAATTTGCGATTATCCCAAAGATGGGGGAAATGGTGCGCTATAACGTATGGTCGATAGGCAAACGGACACTTCACTGAGAATGGAAGAAGCAGAAGATAGTGTACATCAAGCGCTCTGCCATCACAGAGGCATTGATCCTTTTAGCAAGTCAAGGATATGGTAATACGGGCCAAGATGTGAGCCATTCATAGTTTAATCGATGACGAAGAGTTGTGTCTGATACCGCCAAGATACTACGATCGTCTGGTCAGCGGAATTGCCGACTCTATATTTTTGGGGCTGGTTCCTTTTTTAACCTCGATTTGGGTCAAGGTATGCTTGTCGTCTTTTTGTCTGATTGCAGAATATGATTTATATTAGACTATACTGAACACGATTACCCATCACGGGACGAAAAACGTTGAAGGATAGGCCTCAAATTGTTAGGCGTAATTTGTCCGCAACTTTGTTGTGCAAGGGCGCCACTCGAGCAACTTGCGCAAAATTTCCCGTTATGTATTTATTCGTTCAAGTGATTGTCTGGACATCTGGTCCGACAGGCTTCAACGATATTACGCACCAAGATAACAGACAAAAAAGAACCAGCTATGCCAATGGAGGTCTCATGATCATCAGGACGTCATGCTTTAATCATTACAAATTGTTGATGGCTCAGCTCTTACGAGTAACCAGCTCGTGTTCACTGAATTTCCTAATTTATCCTCAACCACAACATCTAGGATATCTCGCGACAGCAACAGCCTCGCCAGAGTTTTATGAGTTTTTTGCAATAGTGACATCGGTAATATATCGAACAATCGCGTGGAAGCTCACTGCAATGAGTTTATGAGGTAATATGTGTAACTTTTTGTTTTTGGTGTTAATAGGGACATATGGATAGGTTACATTACATCTTTATCTTCCTAGATTCACACATTGAGTCATGTAGTGATGTCGTCAGTCGACGTGAAAATAATAATATTTCAGAAGAAAACGTTGAAGGGGAACTTAGCCAAACGCTTGTGCATGGAGATACTAAATTTCTCCCATCATATTTCTGAAATATACACGGATGGCACATGTGGCTTTGGTTTTGATAGCATTTTTGAATTTCTTGTATAAAACGTGTCATTGGTCATAGTTCAGTTGTGAACACAGGCGTATATTTCATAGTGGTTTGTCAAAGCGTTTCCTATATAACTAAGGATAATCAGGTAAAAAATGAGTGCCCCATCCAAGAACCCACGTACCTAGAACTGTTGTGAATCGGCCATCTAGATCAATCGTCACTATCCCTAGTCGCACAGAGAAACTAGGATTTGACCGAAATTCTTCACGAGACGAAACTCCAACAAGCTGTATCTCGTGGAACAAAATGGCGTCAGGCCGATAAGAATGCAGTGGTAGTATGATCGTCGGATAGTACATACGTGAACTGGGACCGTCTCGGAAATGCTCATCAACAACATGAGTTTCAATATTTTAGTAAGCTACCATGTCAATTCCAATAATTCCAGTGAAAGGACTGGTTAGTTTGAGGAATTACGTGACTCAAAAGATGATGGCATTCGTTCAACGTTTAATTTGTAGAAGACACGCGCGGATGGCATGAAAAGTAAATGCCAAAATTGTCACAAATGACAAATGCAAACGAACGCAATTCACGTGATCACGGACTGTACACAGATATCAGCCATGGTGTCCATTTACTGAGAAGATGCTGCATGAGACGGAAACTCGATACTGCTTACTGTGGCTTCAAGGAATTTTTTGTAAGATATTCCAGTCAAGAAAAAATATTGTTCTGCCACCAAGACAAATACAAGAGGGCTTCTTCTAAAACATATGCAGACGAGAGGAGAATTTTACTGTTGGGTTTTTAGAGAGAGAGAGAGAGAGAGAGAGAGAGAAAGAGAGAGAGAGAGAGAGAGAGATAGAGAGAATATCTTCAAACACCGGTTCTCGTCAGATCACCGAAGTTAAAGGAATAGAAAACACTAAGGCGATGCATATCGAAAGAACTACATCATTAGTATTCGAAAAACAAAACAAATCAGCTTTTCTAGTAATTCCGAATGAATGAGAACATTTTGAACATCAGATTTATTGCCCAGAACAAGAATCCGTGGAGGTCGCCATTTTAACAAGCCTGAGAGCCGTTAGCCTCTCCTTTTAAAATGAAAATCCTTTAAATATCACCTGACATTATTTCTGTGACGTAGTTGGGCCCCGGGTAGCTAAATAATATATAGCCCTCAAGAGTATGAGGGCTATAGGTCGGCCCCAGTCACCTCCAGCGAGGGTTTTAGATAATTTTATTACGAATCACCCACCTCTGAAACTGCCGTACATCTAATCTCTATCCCCTCCTGCCCACTATTTTAAAATCTTGAGCACTATTGTGAAATAGTGACGCATATATCGCCGTCTGAATTTTCCAGTCGTGAACTTCGACTCTTTGCGCCGCCATGTTGGTGACGTCACTGTATATGGTTAACATGGCGCATTTAAAGTGGAATTCGACTGGAAAATTCAGACGGCAGTGCTCAAGGTAAAATGTGAGCGAGAGGACAAAATTAGATGTGATTCGATAAATCTAAAACCCTCGCTGTGAGACTCGACATGGGAAGCTACTATAATGACTAGCAAACCCCGGGCAGAGTAGCTAATAACATGGAGACCAATTGTAAATTATTGTGTCGATGGCTTTTGACAGATCGGTGGACCTTTCTTTAGGCTCCGAGACGATTATGAGGATCGTGATATATGAATGTCGAATTGATATACAGGTTGACATGTGGCATTTTGCATATGATTTCACAAGCTCTCTTTCTGAGGCAAGAATATCAGGCCACATCACCCGATAGCAGTAGAAGAAACGCTGCTAATGTTGCCGTTGTTGTTGTTTAATGCTTTACCTTATGGGATAGAGCCCGGATGACAACGTGATATTTGTCGCAGCGCCATCTACATAAAAACAGTATGGCCCATCAAACGTCAATCATTCCAACATGTCGCAGATCTTAAAGTGTTAAAATGTGAACGATAAATCGGTGTTTACTCAGCTGTAGAATTTTGTTAATTTTTTCTACGGGTGTTTTTGGAATCTGATGGCATAATTCTGTCATGTCGAGCACGAGTTTACGCAGAGTTTACTATTCCTGAGCTCGGTCAATACGTGGATGGGTGACCGGGTGCTGTACTGGCAGGGCTGATCAGTGTCCAGAACAATAGGAACTGTGTTCTGGCATATGTAGGCACTGTCGTGATATGACTGAAAAAATGTTGAGAACGACGTTAAACCCTACTCACAAACTCACTAACACTCGATTGGTCAATTCAAATTTTCGAAAATAAATTTATATATTATATTTTCATTTCTATAAGAGTACATTGAATAATCCCGCATGCATGCTTTTGATGCCCTTACATACACATTCAGTTTTAGAATGCGTGTCAAATGTATACAGCCTTGAATAGATTTGAGAATCTTTGTTCTCTCAATAACTTGAATTACAAGTAGATTATGTTTCAGGAGACTCAATGGCAAACAATAGAAAAGGACAAACGACAACGACGATAAACATTAAATCAATGGGGTATAAGTATGTGTGACTGCCTCTTCACTTCCTATTCTTTGAGTTTCGCTCAGTTTCGGTCTTCTTGTGCAAGAACATAGTCGAGAAGCAGCTCCGACTCAAACAGGAACAATTTTTGCTGTTTAAAAGGGAAAACACTTGATTGAAAAAAATATCATCAATATGTACAATTGACTATAGAATTTATCAGAATGTAAGATATGAGAAGGAAACTGTCACTGGATCTAGGCTGGTGACGTGATAAATTGTAGGAAAGAGCACGCAGAAGGGTCGCCAGTTCCGATCCACACAATAACTATCACTACACGAAGTTTCATCTAATATATGACATATACCTAGATATATTACAAAGTAATAGCATATAGTGTGGTCCATGAAACTCCATCGCAAATTTCAGTGGTTACATCCCTGAAAGACTGTAAATTCAGAGAAAACAAACTATTGGGAGCTGCTTATTCCATCCTTTATTTGTAGTTTTCGTTTAGTACGATTTCTCGTACGTCAAGTCAACGACCCCGTATGATATGGTATGATATGCCGCTACCAATGCAATATGCAAATGACGAGCAAGCCAGAATGTTGGAAAATATGTAAAATCTTTCGAATATGGGATATTTTCTTGACTGAATCCATGGAATAGATAGATGGAAGATGCGTTAGGGTTGAATAAATTCCTGGATTGGCTCAATAAATCCGCCTATAATAGATTTCCCTGGGAAAAACTGCGGAACAGAAACATATCCTGGGAATAACATCACCATAAGCGGAGTTCATTGATGAACTATTTTCTTTCAATTAGCTTTGTTGATACACTTCTGATATGGCCAGCAGTATAACTATTAGTGTTCACAGAGACATACACAAGTGTCTGTTTGACATGGCTCCAACAACTTTGCCAGTAGCAAACGTCCACATGTAAAATATATGTGTATTAATAGTGGCTTTGCCGCTTTTGTTGTCAGAGGTTATCGTCGATTCAACTCGAATTATGCAAGTTGAATGTATTCTGTATTTGATTGCTGGAGATCGGACGCGACGTCGAAGGTTAGGGGATATCGAAATCTCCGACGAGTATCATGGAAAACTTTCGTGAATGTAGCCTTAGCCAAACTCAGAGCTGATGATTCTAGCTATTACCATATAAAGACGTGGGATTTTTTTGACGTTTGTTCTGCAGCTATTGCGTCCACTTAAAGCGTCAGGAAGACTGCTCATATATTGTTCACCATGGACAATACAAAGATTGAACTAGCTCGAATGGAAAAGAGAATGAGTTTGTGACTGGTAGATATAATTGAGATATTGTCTTTCAATTAGTTCCCTTAATAGAAACTGACCAAGACTCTCTTCCAGGATCGATTCATTCTGGATAGATAAAATATTCCAGTGTCAAAAGACCCAGATGTTCAATAATCCTTAAAATGTGATCTGATTCTGCGTCTTTGTGCTCATATGTTGATACCAGTTGTGTTACATGTACACAATGAAATAAACTATAACATCTCTTATTATAACTCAATATCCCCGTATTTCATACATACGTCGAATCACTGAACGTCGCCAGAACACAATAACAACGGCAGTCTGCCATCTAGGTCGTACTTCAGTTGCGTCACTGTTGAAAGTTAACCGACCATGTTGAAATAGTAGCGTCAGATCATTCAAAAAGCAGTAAATCTTGCATTGACTCTACTAAAAGAGAGACAAGTTTGACATAGTTAACTACCCATATCTGGGTAGCAATATTTCCAGAAGGTCCTAGAAGGTTTTTGTAGAATTATCTAGATCCTCTAAAAATGATATGGCGAACATCATTAACGTATATTCCTCAAACAAATTTTACGATACATGTGGCACACAGTCGTAGCGTACGCCATTTCTGGCGCTACGATTTTTAAAAATGGGTCATAGGGGCGGGGCGTTTGAAGGTCATTTATTTGACGTCTTCATAGTGCTCAAAAACGATTTGGAAATTTATTTAGATGAAAAAATACTTGTCAGTGAGAAGAATTCTCGGCCACTATGAACATTATGCTGTCCAGATGCCATCATTGAAAATTGTTGGCCGCTTCTCTCTTGCTAAAATCAAAAGTATTTCAGTTTTAATTCTATTTCTGTTTGAAATTGGTGCTAACTTTCGAACTTGAAAAGATCATTCAATTATTTACTCATAAATTCCTTTGTGGATGATGGCTGAATACCGAATGTCGGATCTCACGCCTATACTGCAACGTTTAAGTGTGCGACATCAAAGCTTCCAGAAACTTATTACTGTGTACTTTATAGTGAGGGCCGATGAACCATGGCTGTTGAGGAATACTGTGGCCTTAATACAATCTATATCCACATGGCATAAATTGTATAGTAATCATGGATTTCTGTTGACAACATATTTGTAGGTAGAAAGTACAAAGTGACATGTATGGCTGCGTTATCCTTCAATTTACCCTGCAAAGCTTCAAGTAATGACGCAATATTTTATACCGGTCAAATTTTGAACTAACACCGGACACAATATTTGGCTACAGCGTTCGAGTGGTGAAATACACAAGTAATTGTTAGGTATGACATCGAATTCCATAATGCTCAAGGTGGTTCTGCCTTCCTGATTGGAAATTATGACACACATCTCACTTGCGTGGCGAAAGCTTTGAAAGCTTTTTCTGATGGCCATTTATAATAAAATTATCTAATTATTGATAAGACTAAGGGACAATAATATTAAGATCGTGTCATATTTTCGTGTTACCAGACCAGCTAAGTAATCGGTTTAAACGCTTGGAGACGGATATCGGTACATAACTTTGGGATATGGATACGCATATTGGATCTTTTATATAACGGTCAACCTCGTTGTCTATATGATAAGAGAGGTGATTACAATTCCGATACTTTTATCTGATATGCTATCCTCCACTGTTAGAAATATCCCACAACTGTGTAAAAAATATAATGTTTCACTGATGAGCATTTGTGAGAATAGTTCAGATAATAAAATTACCAGGTAACTGGATACTAACTCAATTAAGTGAAATAGAGAGTTTGTTTTAATGAAGATCAAATGCCGGGTCATACCTTTTCGTAATAAATAAACCGTTCTATTTTTCCACAGGAACACACAGACGAGATGGCACAAATCTGTTTCCTCAATCAATTGAAGCGATATGCAAGAGGTGGGAAAAATTGACGAAGTCTGGTGACTAAAAAGCAACCACATGACTCTACAGGAAAGCATCCCTCGGCACCTAACCTTCATACCCGAGAATACGGTGGATTCTCGGACGTAGGCTTAGCATCTCAGCCGCGCTTTTATTGTAGCTCTTCGTGTGGAGACTATGAAGTATGCACGCGACCCCTAGTAGCGCCGGCTTAGGCGGAATTAGATACGCTAGCTCGGAAGCTGTGATGACAGATCAGCTCAAGCAACTCATCTGATGTTAATGGATGAGCATCGTGGACGTCCGATGGAGTAAACTCCTCAACATGGGGTAAACATGGTAAATGCAAGAATACCCAGAAAAACTAACCCGTAAGTCCGACGTCGTACGGCTTAAATTTCTCACCAAAACAATAAACTTACATATATTTGTCGAGAGACATGTACAAAGGGCTGGCCTCGGGAACTAACGGTCTACCAGCAGAATATCCGAACCAGCTACTTATACCTTAGGATACCTAAATACCTCAAAAGACTTATACGCTCCTCCGGACTGGTTACACATACCTTGACTTTCCGCTTCCAGTCACCACCGTGCCTTATACAAGTATTTGTTTTTGATATTGCCCAGGGTTAGTCCAGCCTCGGGGACTAACAGTCCACCAGCGGAATATCCGAACCAGTTACTTGTACCTTAGGATACCTGAATACCTCAAAAGACTTATACGCTCCTCCGGACTGGTTACACATACCTTCATACGGCCCTAGGACCGGCTTAAGCGGAATTAGATACGCTAGCTCGGAAGCTGTAATGACAGATCAGCTCAAACAACTCATCTGATGTTAATGGATGAGCATCGTGGACGTCCGATGGAGTAAACGCCTCAACATGGGGTAAACATGGTAAATGCAAGAATACCCAGAAAAATTAACCTGTAAGTCCGACGTCGTACGGCTTAAATTTCCCACCAAAAGAATAAACCTATATATATTTGTCGAGAGACATGTACAAAGGGCTGGCCTCGGGGACTAACGGTCTACCAGCAGAATATCCGAACCAGCTACTTATACCTTAGGATACCTAAATACCTCAAAAGACTTATACGCTCCTCCGGACTGGTTACACATACCTTGACTTTCCGCTTCCAGTCACCACCCTGTCTTATACAAGCATTTGTTTTTGATATTGCCCCAGGGTTTGTCCAGCCTAGACTTAAAAATGTTCTCGTTTCCTGCAGACACCACACTTTCGGGTAAGTCATTCCAGCTGTTCACGACCCTTAAAGCAAACGTGTTGCCCCTTACGTCTAGTCTAAATCTCCTCTTGTAGAGTGTAAGGCTGTGACCACGTGTCCTATGTGTACTATGTTCCATCAATAACCACCTCTGACATACAAATTACATCAGGATCTGTTACTCTTGAACGTAACTCATCCATTTTGTTGAGTAAACTCTCTGCATTCGTGAACATTATTATTAGATATTTCAAATTTACAGAGTTCGAACTTGAAAATGGAAACGAATTTACACTATGTACAACATCGGCGACAGGGTCTGTAGTTGAACTGTCACGACTTTACGCCTCTTGATCTGCACATTCTCCCCTTGGTCCCGCCTCTGTCGCAGTTCCACTCTGAGATGGTAATTCGCCTCTCTCTCTCTCCTGGTCAAGTCTGGCATACATACGCATTGCGGTCTTGATGACTGTCGCTGCTTCTGAGTTTCTTGGAGCCCGTTAATACTTTCTTCCTATAATCAGAATCATGGAAACAATCTTGAAAAGACGTGGCTCTTTGGATCAATTCAATAGATCTAATAGCAGATTTGAAGTGGTCAGGTTCATCCTCAGTTATATCGTTGATAATGGCCACAACCTGCGCTTTGTCCAGCTCTTTGCTTTCTATGGACTCCCCACTCACACTCTCAACTACTTCCTGAAAGGTCAAGTTATTTTTCTTTTGTTCTTTCTGCGTCGCCTCTGACACTGCCTCCTGCACCATACCCTCTATTGCACTAGCAAAACCCTCAGTTGTTGGCACTATGTTTACTGTTCTATCGTTAACAAGTCTCACCTGCTCTTTGAGTGTGTTAATGTCACCTTCCATGACTTTCTGTCTTCGCTCAATGTTCGATGTTTTGGTCAAAATACTTTTCGTGCCAGGCAGGGCTCTCTTGCATCCCGGTCAAAACCACATAATGCACTCCAGAACGTCTTTCTGTGCGTTCAACATATCGTATAAATCCTTGGAGAGGTGGGCGCATTTCAGGCAAAACCAACCATAACAAAGGTCACAGCACATCGCGCTATCTTGAGATCCAAGTTTTGAATTGCATGAACAGCAAGCAGAAACTTCTCCTTCCTCACTAGTCGCAGACGAAGTCGGTGTTGTTTTCCTACCGTGGGCGGCCATCTTGACGGCGTACCTAGCAACCGAGCACTATTCCTCGGAATACAGCGATCAGCACGCAGAAAAAGATGAACAAACGGCGTATCTGTCGACTGGAACTGAATCAGCTCAACTCAGGACAATTGGGAGAATAGGAGTCCAATTAATCGGTAAAACTCTAGAAAAACACCACAAATTATTGCACTGCAAAAAAGAACCCCCACCCGACCGGAAGCGGAAGGATATATAACATTTTTTGAACCATATAAGACTGCATGGATTTCGTCTGTAACATGATGCTCGCAAAATATTCCTTCTCCGTCATCGTGTATTGTTCTTGACAGTGAAACGGATATAACGGTATGGACATCATTATGACGGTATCATAGAAAATGCGTTGACCGCCCTTCCCTAGCTTGCAAAATAGAACCTCAACGCCCGTTTGCGAAAGAATACCATTTACGCAAGGCTGCTTTGAAACATCTTTAAGACTGAGTGAACCACATAACAACATTGTAACAACATTTAGTCTAAAGATGGGCTGTCTCTTTCAATTTGGTCTCTGAGGTAACAATATTCAAAAGGTTGTTTATAAAATCTTTACTAATGCCATTTAGAAAGTAGGTAAATATTTATAATTATATTTAGGATGACACATTCTGGGTAAAGTACAAATACTAGTGCTGGATGGGGAGCGATCTGGTGCCAAACTCTGAGGGCACGGGTTCGAGTCTCGCACGAGACTGACCCATCCAGCACTAGCATTTGTGCTTTACCCAGAAAGTGTCATCCTAAAAATAATTCGATATAAATATTTACCTACTTTCTAAATGGCATTAGTAAAAATATATAATATCGGCTTCAGGATCTGTGCCATTATTCAGTCTGTCAGAGGGTAGTAAATGTACGTAATCTAGACTCCGATTTCCGAGCTTCTCTTTTGTGGAAGCTGAGGTGGCCGAGCGGTCTAGAGCGCTTGCATTTACTGCTGGCGATTTGGTGCCAAACTCTGAGGGCGCGGGTTCGAGTCTCGCACGGGACTGACCCATCCAGCACTAGTATTTGTGCTTTATCCAGAAAGTGTCATCCTAAAAATAATTGGATATAAAGTTTACTATTGGACCTCGGTAAATACATGTTCGAAGCGCCCCTACCGGCCAAGAGGTGCGAAAATGTCGGTCTGAATCAGGACAAGGAGATTAAAGGACGTGGGTTCATACGCGGATTAAATTAACGTAGGTTAAAGGCACTATATTCCAATCCAGAGACGTGGAACATTTAGTGTTAAAAAATTAGATTAAAGTACTGATCTAACTTGGCTCGAGTCAAGATAATTGACTGATTATGTTACAGTTCTAAACAATCAACGTTCTCTGCCTGAGCTTCAGGCTGTTCAACGCGTAGCCTAGTGGATCACATTTTAACCGCTCAATTGCTTTTCCTCATTTTTCAACGCTTCCCAAATTGAAACAAGCTACGTTTTAATGTAACAAAAACATGCTAAGATCAGGGAATTGAGCTGAAGCTAAAATCGAACCATATACTTTAAATGGTGCCTAGTTACGGTACAGATTGTTCATTTCACACAGGAATATCTCTAGATCGCGGAGATTTGTGTGAAAGAGTTGCTTAGGAGAGACGATGGGTGACGAGAGAGAGAGAGAATTATGGTTTATCCTTGCGTTCAGTAATAATATCAGCTATATAGCGACGATCAAACAAAATTCTAAGTATTCAAGTTAATAACTTAGTAATCCAACACAAATCCAATTAAAACATACACACATTAAAACTTATGCAACAAACCGATTTCTCTCAAATAACCTAAGACACCGTCCTCCCTCACCCGACCAAAAAGATCTTCTAAAGTAGTCACTCGATAAAAAGAATCTCGATTATAATCTGGACCCTTTCCCAGGGAATATTCTCCTATAATCTCTTAGTCTTGGCTTCCACCAGTTTCGATTGACTGAACCTAAAGCCTTATAATTCATTGCCGACCCTTTTCACGTCGATGTAGGGCAAAATGAAGTATCGAAGCTCATGTGAAAATTGGCCATATACAGAGACATTGATAACACTAAATCTCTCTCGATGTATACAAACTTTATTATTAACATATACGTCACTAGGTCGTCAAACGAACTGTAGTATTTCTGGCTTTCTGAATTACCATACTGTTTGTTACTTGATAATCAAGGCAGTAGTGTCAACCGGACACGGGTTAGGTTTGCCCCGATCAAAATATCATTGTCCAGTTAGTGATTAATGGTGGCAGGATGGGGGTATTGTAAGTACGTCAATCCCCCAGATTCCGAAGAGAATCTAGTATACTAACACCCTGATCATGCTTACAGGTGACATTCACCGTTATTATAAATTGATACAGAGTGTTGTTTCCGTTAAAGTGTGTTTCATCCTCTAGGGGATATGCACACATATCGCATGAAATAGCCAGTGTGGTGAGTTCGCGATGAGGCATTCACCGAAACGACGCCATGGCGATTCAAGCTGGTTGAGTCGATCGTCGTAATCTGGCAGACTCTGTTTCTCGTCTATCGACGTCGGCTTACTCGTTGGTTATAACAGAGCAATAGGGTACTGGCGAGAAGGTCATACAATCAAATGCGCCACCACCATTTCCCATATCGAATTTACTTCCACTTGGGTAAACATTGCCTCGTTCAAAGTGAATAACACCTGATCACAATTATTGGATCATGTTGATATCCAGGTACTATAATATCCTTCGTTTATTGACCAATCACAGTCGACATATTTAGGTTCCTTTGATGAACTACATGTAGCATGACGAAGAAAGCGACGAGAAACGTCTGTATTGGGAAGTCGGAGAATGATACTTAGCGTACGAAGAAACTGGCGCAATTAGTTCAACTACGGTAAAGAACGCGATAAATTACATTTGATATTTTCTTTCCAATTTGTGCTTGTCGGATGTAATGTACTTCGCCCGATTCGCGCTAATTTTCCCTCTGTTGCCAATACAAAAATTCGCTTTACCGAGGAGCACAAGCTGACGAAATTAGCTTACATGAATTCGCCTAACGAAGGAAGGAGCGATTAAGTCGAACGATTTCAGTCTTTTCTTTAATGCGACCTCCTGTGCAGTTTCCGTTAAACCATGCTACTCTCCTTTCTTATCTCACTGATTGTGACAGATTGTTCGTTAAGTGAGCACAAATTACGACAATCGATTTTCTGCGGAGCTGCATCAAGACCACTTTATGGTTTCTTCAGATACACTCGTTAAACAGCTCTTCTTCAATCAATCTGATATCATCGAGGACATTTTCAATCTGTCTCCTGCATAGTCTCTTAATCTGGGAAAGAGTACAGCGAATTCTCCGTGTATTTATAGAGAACGACTTTTCTGAGAAATATGCGAGAAGTAGATCACTTCAGGCCTTGCTAGAAATTAGACGAAATTAGAACTTAAAATAAGTGCTGCAATTTTTGTTCATTTGTTAATCGCTTTGTGATGGGATAGTATGGGATTTGATTTTAAGATGAACATATGTACAGTTCGGCAATACGAATAAATTAAGGAGAATAATTCGCTGTCCCATATATTGACCTGGTTCCCCTCTGACAATAATGTGCATGTCTCCTTCCACCAATATCCCTGGCAGACTACATGGAATTTTGAAGGAACAAATCCTACAAGTTTCAATGTCAAGGACCATGAATACGAAGGATATTAGATCACGGGGAGCGTGAATTAAACAGGCCCGCGGCAAATGTTGGACTAAAAGCGATCATGCCAAAAAAAAAACCCATTTGAGAGTGTCGATCACAAATTTCCGCTAAGACCAATATAGACGGTGTTTGTGCCAGATATAAATTCTATAGGGTTATCTGCGTTGAACCTTTAGCCAAATGACAAAGCTCACGATTAATTGGATATTTGGACAGGAAATCTGATGAATCATTCGTCCTTATATTAAAGGAATTATCCACTTTCATATAGAGCTTTCGGCAAATGCCACATTACGACTAGAGAAGGTGAACTACCAATCAGATGAACGAAGTCTTACGGGTAATACCGTACTCACAATTATCTCACTGATTTAGTATGTAGAGGTTCACCGATATTCGGTGGAAATCCTTACGGAAACAAATATACAGAATTTGTGGAGAACCGGAAAAGGCACCAATATTGAACTTCGAGAGAAATCAGAAAACTGGACAGATAGAATCGGTCGTAGCTAGTTCGCAGATATTTCTCTTTACCCCGACAATTATTTTTCCTCACCTATGGTGTATACATAGTTGCAAGAAAATATTCGCAAAAAAATCCAACCAATAAGAAACACTAGACAAATGACCGAGTGATGCCTATTCGTGAAAAGCAAATCGCTTCGCCCGATTGGCTGTAGTTCGAGAGTCTGTATGGGAATGTACACGAATTCAATGGTGATGATTATATCAGTTACATTTCCTAGTGTGGTAACGTAACTGTGCAGTTGTTCGAAAATTTGAGTGCCAGATTTTTTACAGTCTGATCTCCTTACCGCATCGGTCCACAATTATAGTGAAGGATAATATATTTGTTATGATAATTAATACTAATAACAGTATTCCATATCAATATCTGTTATATGGAATATGGAATAGGTCTTTGGATTATGGACGCGGATATTCTCTAATGGACGACGGCTGAATTATGAATGACGGACCAGACGCTTGTAAGGTAATGGGGAGAATGGACTTTACATTGAGGGTCTCATTGCCGTAAATCTTCATCGGTTCATGTCCGCGAAACAAAATTATCAGATCAAAGAATGGACCGGAAGTTTCGGTATTCAAGCTTCACGTCTTGGGTCATATGATTCAGTTGTACACAGTTTTAAATTGCTTCAAATGAACAGAAATAGACCATCGAACATCAAATTAAGACAATTTATCTGGGTGATTTGTTAACCCTATCTGGCCTGGGCTTTTTGGGACCTGTCCAGGCCTGGGGGGGGGGGCCGAAATGGCCCCCCCTACTTATTTTTCTTACCCCTTGAGCTAGCGGGCTGAAACTTATTACACTATACCCTTGGGTCAAGCTCTACCAGAAAATGTAAAAAAAAATCCAAGATGGCCGCTTTGATGACGTCACAGTGACGCCATTTTGAAAAACGGCATTTTTTGGCCGATTTTTTGGTCAGATTTTCCGAATTTTTTATTTTTGCAATTTCTCCACAAAAACTGCATGAAAAATTAGCAAATATTAATGTGATATGAAATAAAATAGTTTTTGCCCACTTTTCATTGCGGAAAAGCAGAAATTTTGAAGAAATATGACAAAAAAATCACTTTTCTGGTACACCACGTGGCCGCCATCTTGAATTTACCCATGATCCTCGGCTCGGGGGGTTATGAAAATAGGCTCAAAATGACCCCAATAAGACAAATGATACAGTTACGGAGTTTCAGCTCTCTATTTTTTGCCGTTCCGGAGATAGTGCAGAAAGTTTGGTAGGGGGGGCCATAATGGCCCCCCCCCCAGGCCAGGTAGGGTTAAGAAGTGTAAAGAAATAGTTATTACAGCCTCCAGGTATCCATGTTTAAATGTATTAGAACCGTATGCTGAGTAATTATTTAAAATTATAGACATATAATTGTACATTTATATGAGTAGTAGTTTGCAATTGTATAAATACTATATTATTCCGAATTATGCCGGATATTATTCCTTTAAATCTACTGATTTTATTAAGACCGCTATCGTAATAAGTATTAATTCACTTGATTTGAATTGCAATGTTCATCCCGGATATCTTCCCCTCGTTTTCCTTTTGAGCATTTCGGTCACCCGAAACCAATAACCGACAAATGGAATTATCCCATATTTGTTTTCAAATTTTCACAACTTTGACGGAACGTAAACGCTGGGATAAATCATTTTAGAGTATTAATACAATTTGTAAAGTCAGACTATTTTACTGCAGTTCACGTTTATCACAGTTGAGACAAACGTTTTGGCAGACCGCGAATGTCCAGACATATTCTCAGTGACCATTCTTAAATTTCTTATGGACATAACTTTCTCATTTCTATTCTTCATTGTATGTACATTTGTGACTTATTGTGCCCTATTATACATGTATGAATAGCAAGCGTCAGGTCCGACATTCAATATTCAGCCGTCGTCTAAAAAAGTATTTCCGTGCCAATACTCGAAAGACCTATATCGTATGACAGTAAGCGACAATTCCACATGCCTTTGAAATAAAAATAATAAAAACTCAAGACGGTTTTCTAAAAGAGAGACCAGGTCAACAGTTTTCAGTGGCATTGTTGTTAAAACAAGTTTGAGTTAACTCATGTAGCTAGGCCATTCATGCGACCAATATAAGAGAGAGAGAGAATTAAGGTTCAATGTCGCGTTCAGCAATATTTCAACTATAAACCAACAGATAACAAATTTGTCCATGAAAAGTGTTCACAACCACCACAATTCTCTACTGACTGAAGATCCGCGGAAGCGGTGATAACCGTTTATTCCGTAACTCACGCATTTACTACATTGTGTAGTTGTGATACCGGTTTAGCAAATATAGTCTATAACACGTGTACAGGCATTTACTACAGTGTTGTGTAGTTTCTTTTAGTAAATATATACTGGTATGACTAATGATGACATCGACATCTGAAATATTCGTTGCCATAAGTTGCAATTGGAAGTTCTCGTGTAGTGAACGATCGGGCGACATCAAATGAATTGATCTGAATTGGTTTGCTACTGTTGATGAAAATAATTCGAAAATGTTGGCACACCTGCCCCGACTTGTAAGAATTGTACCAAACTTGCCTTCAATAAGCTAAATTCATTCTCTTCTGGATATTATATCATGCACTATATATGGCTGTAGGTTTTCAAATCTAGTTAACAGTCAACTACTAATGCGACCCGCTGCCTGTCGGTATCTTTTCTCCATATACCAGTTCCTGTTCGGGGGCACGATGTTGCCATAGTACCTATCTATCATTTGCCACTCAAAAAATCCCGGCGTATAACATTTTAAAGAAAGGCCAGCGATGTCTTTGAGAATCGTATCTTGTCAAACATCCGGGTGCTCGCGTGAATACAGCTTTCGGAGTTTATCGAAATAGTATCCCTAGTGGTACAGGCAAACCTTCAGTACCAGAGTAAATATTCCCTCTCCTGTGGTATGTAGTTTCCGGGCTGTGTAATGACGAATATCGGGTGTTTGTTGTGTCGCACATCCCTGTCCGGATTAAGTGGGAACTCTAAATTCGGGCGCCCCAAATTTTACTTAAACCTTTAACAGAGTTCATAGCCAAGCTCCTGTTTCTGGCTACTCTAGATGTTCATGGTGGAATTTGAAGATATCTGACACGATAAAACAATGATGGAAGTGCGAATGCATAGAATCGGCAACTAAGCATATACAGAACTCGTTTCAAATGAGCGGAACTTATTGATTCTCGAATGATTATTTTAGAAATATAAGGAAAATCGGTTCGACTCTGATGAGAAAGGCTGCGACCGCTTCTCCTTTGATGGAACTATATTTTGTTATATATATGTTCTCGTGGGCTCTGATGCTAATTGTGTGATATGCGTAAGGTCTATGGTCGGGGGAATTCTTTAATGGGCGACGGCTGAATAATGAGAGAGAGAGAGAGAATAGAGGTTTAACTTCGCGTTCAGTTCCGCTATATAGCGACGATCAAACAAAATTCTAAGTATTCCAACAAAAACAAGTAGGTAACCCAGCAATCCAGAAGTAATCAACACAACAAAACCATGTACTTATACAACAAACCGATTTCTCTCAAATAACCTAAAATACAGTCTTAATTTACCCGACTAAAATGATCTTCTAATTAAAAGTAGCTGCTTGATAAAAAGAATCTCTTACAATCTTAAATCTATACAATCGATAAGAATATGTTTCACTGTGAGATCTTCGTGGCATGTAATACACATTGGGACTGTCTCTTTTTTATTAAATGCTCGTGAGTTAATTGAGTATGGACTATTCTATATCGCCTGATCATGACTTGAATGAAACGTTTCTGGTTGTTTAGATGAGTATAGCCTACAGTTTTTTTAACTCCTGAAGTTTGTTATTATTCACAGCATCCCATACAGATGGGAAAAGCTTTCTCACATAAGTACACATAGAGGGTCTGAAATCGCTATATGGGATTCCAACAGGATCAACCTCATTTTCTAGTGCTGCCAACGTGACTAGGCAACCAACAAAACACAATATCAATCTGTTGTCAGTTATATAATTGTTGAATATTGAAGATGGTGGGATGAGTTGAAGTTCCATTTTATGTCGCTTGAAGGCATTACAGTGAATCTGAGAATATGACAATTGTTTGCCTTTTAGTGGCACCAATACCTTCCAAAGCAGACTATATAGCTTTTGCTTCTGCAGTGAAAATCGAACGTTTACCTGGTAGTCGACCGGTTGTTGCTTTGGAACTAAAGATTGCAACCCATGCTACTCTCTCATCATCTGTAGAACCATCTGTATCAATAGGCTGATGCAATCTGTATTGTTCTCTCAGTAGACCAAATTCTTGTGCCATTTTATATTCGTTAGTGTTTCTTGTTTAACTAATTGGTTAGAGCATATTAGGTAAAATTTGACTGAGCTTAATACCAGCTGCTATAATGAATGTGTGGCTTCATACGCAATTTTGTGATAAATTGCAGTGATAGTTTAATTCTTCGAAGTTCTAAAGGATGCTTCGACATATAAGCTTTCTTTAGGATCATATTACGGACCAGCATAGATTTGTTTCCTACGAAATGGAAGTTGTCGAAACGATACATCACTTCTCAATTCAATATAATTTAGCAAACCGTCTCTGTTTGTATATTTGATTGTTTGTGTCCACGTACAGCCACAGTTTTGGTGAAATGGCCACGAAACTTCGTACTGAATGTATTGGGGTATTGAGGGTAACCTAAATGAAACATAATTCAAAAAGGGCATCTTACGCTCATTTTTCGGCTGAAGAGGGCCCTGAAATTTCACCGGGAAAATGACAAAGCAAAAAAACATTAGGTAAAAAATAAAAAATGACAGGAAACGCCCACCGCACTGTGTTCACCGCACAGGACAGGTTTTGCCGAAATATCATGTAATTTTGTACTGACATTATTTGAGTCAATGAGGTTAACCTAAAAAAAAAAAAAAAAGGAACACAAAAAGGACATCTTGCGCCCATTGTGGGCCGGGATTTTTTTGAGCCCAGGGTTCGGAAGTTTCAGCAAGTCCTGGAATATGGCATAAGGAAGAATACCTAAACAAGGGCAATTAACGCCCAATGGGTGACCGAAAATATGAAACATACATTTAGCATGTTATAAGCTGTGTAGGCTCATATGTCGTCATTGAACAGCCACGGGTTTGCTTGAAAGATCATAGCAACTTGCCAGGATTGCTGCTGCGTGGTCATGCGGAAGATCAAGAAAGGCTTCTAACACCTAATGGGACAGGGAACCTTTTGGTCAGAAGGGCTTCACAGTGACACTTTAGTCCGGATGCATGTAGCTATGGTAACCGGGAGAGTGGAGTGAGTGAGTAGGATTTAACGTCGTTTTCAACATTTTTTCAGTCATATCACGACGGTGCCTACATGTGCCAGAAGACGAGTGTCCACAGTTCCTATTATACTGAACACTGATCACCCAACCTGTACATCACCCGGTCACCCATCCAAGTATTGATCGAGCTCAATCTTGCTTAACTTCGGTGATCTAACGAGAACCGGTGTGCCCAACGTGATACGTGATTTGAGAAAGAACTGCCAGAAAGGGTATTTCCCCTTTATTGAGGGGTCAGGAAGTTGATATAAATATGTACATCCATCCGTAACCATTGAAAGGTGCATATGATGGTTTCAGAGACGTATTCTAGACGGGCATTTAACAAACAAAATTCTAAGTATTTAAGTTAATAACTTAGTAATCTAACACATTAAAACTTATGCAGCAAACCGATTTCTCTCAGATTCTCTCAAAGATAGTCTTCTTTCACCCGACTAACAAGATATTCTAATGTCCATTTCCACTGCTGAACTATATCAAACATTATAAATGTTTCGGTAATCAAGCAATCATCCTTTATCAATCACGTATTCAATCAATCATTAGGAAATAGTAAATTGAATATTCCAAGTTCCTGAATACCAAACAACCTCGCCATACGCTTACATTCTGTAACAGGCATGTTCACAGCAGTGTTCTTCGTAAATCGGACGGGCTTCACGCTAGTATATCCAAACAACAATCTTGAAGTGTTACCAGAACGTACTTGTTGAGCTATTTGTCAGGAGAGATCACAAAAATAACCACGAACATAGAAGATAGCAACTTCGTGTTAGACCAGGCACTTTACTTCTGGTATCAGCTATCCGACCGAGAATGTATTCAGACAGATGTTAGCGATCATGGCTGCTGGTGGTATGGTGTTCACTTACGAAAACAAGAACATGCTACACGTGCTGTACGTCATGCGCCATCTGGGTTGGCGGCATCTTCAACCAGATTCCCGATGGTCTTAGATAGGGCTATTGCATTATCGCTCTGAAGTAATTGTATCTAAAACCGATCAAGCCGGTGCTCGGGGCCGTGTGGTCATTGTCATCCAAGATGTCTACATGAACAGCTACAATAAAATCGTGGCTGGAATGCAAATCATCACCGGGATCACTTTTGGTTTTTGTGATGTTATTATAAATATACAGTCAGTATATTTGACCGTGGGGTTATAGGACTTCTTGCCAGCATGTCGGCATCATTTTCCACCACTGCTTTAATGTTGCGTTTAATTATATAATAAAATAAGCACTGATATATTGGTTGCAAGAGCACATAAACAATTGGACAGAACCAGCACGAGGGATACAAAAGTCCACAAACGCGACCTTCTTCTGGAGCATTTAAACTCAGTGATAGAGTACGACAGACATCCCAGGTGAAATGTTCTTGAATCATCCATACGGAGTGTGTTCATTTGAGCGATCATTCCATGCGACAGTTGTAGCATAGCCTAATGTAACCTACATCAGCTAAAATAAACTGGAATTAGTTAGCTGAATACCGACACTGCTACCACTTTGTTTTTCAATTCCACTAAAGCGATGAACAGTGTAGAGATACATTAACCCATGTCGGCGTAATGTGCGTTGAAAGTAGTACGTATATGAGTAATTGGGTTCAATTCGGCGAAGACATATGTTTTAATCAATCAGTGGAATGATATATTTGTCTGAGCAGACCCGGTCTTCAGGCCAACAATTTGATTCCTTTCATAGCACGATGTTGAGAATAGGAATTTGGGTCAATCGACGCACTAGACAATGTTGAACAGGGGACATTTTCCAGACTGGCAAATATACGCCACTGGACTGCTAAAACATACATGTATTGGCTAACAGACTTTTATTTAGATTAAGTAAATGGAATTATTATATTTATTAGAGTGTGTCCCTATTTCAATTGTAATGAGATAAAACTGCATATTCCTCGATCACGTGATTGTATATTGCCCGCTGAAACTGCATATTCCACCCCCCCATGGAATACACACCAAGGGGGAACTACTCCATTGTAACACACGTCACATCCTGTTTACGTTGAACATGAACCATGAAGCAGGCGACAAGTTTGTTGTGTTTGATGAGAATTCCGACGAAAGTATGGATGTTACTGTAGGCGACTTCACTTTACAGATGGCTTCAGAGCCAGATCATGAGAATGGTGAGGAAAACAGTGAAGTAAATAATAGATTCCTATCCATGACGGACGATGAACTAAATGAACTGTTGGACCAGAAAGACAGTCGAACACTCGCAAATCAACGAAGGTATCGATGAACGTTTTGAGGTATTATTTAGCAGAGAAAGGATTAGAGGAAAATCTGGACACTATGTCGAAGAAAGAACTTAGTTCAATCCTCAGAAGATTTTACGCCGAAGTATCAAACAAAAAAGGAGAATTGTACAAGAAATCAACATTAATTTCTTTCCGATCAGGGATCAATAGGTACTATCACGTCGCCAGTTCCGGTGCGCTCAACATAAATTGTCTGGTTTGTAGAAGAGAAATTCGTGAATTGCGAAACTTATCACCACGATAATTCCGCAAGTTTTCAAGGCCTTTATCGGGCAATATTAGTTGGCTGAAATGGAATTTGTTGTCAAGCAATGTACTGATACCGATACCCCTCGAAAGGTGTCAGTTCCGACGCACAACAGTCAGTTCCGGTGCAGCCTCGTTTTCACATTGACCTCTGGCCCAATTCAGGTCATGCTTACCGTAAATATGTTAAAAGTAAATTGCGAACCAAATGTCAGATTCAATATCTCCGTGGTTCTACTTAATTGACTAATTGATGCTCGTTATGTTGGTGTAGAAATACATCAAGTGTGGAGGATGTCATACAACCCGGCTGTATGCCTGGGACCTATTTCACATTTTTGCTTGTAATTTATGGGTTGACCAGTTATATAATGTATGTGATTTACAAGAGCGATAGGTGAATATTTGGAGTGGGCCAACCCGGTAAAATTGCTAGGTTTCTGAACAGCAGGGAATGTTCAATAATTGAATTAAATTCATGCACGTTTCAAATAATAACGTGACAAGTAACAATGCACAAAATCTCAACTATTTATTAATTTGATGACAAATGTCCTGTCGATAATGACCACAATAAGTTCACACTCGGTTTGTATATTTGTGAAACGCATACGAATAACTGTATCAAATAATGAATTCCTACAAACAGAGAACGGTACCGTATGAAAGACATGGATCGACTTCAAGTAAACCATAGTACAAGTCTGCCGAATTTCTGATGACCATTGATCGAGAAATAAAAGAACTGATCAGAAATAAAATTTAAATGCAAGAAATCGGCGATGTGTGGGCCTGAGTAAGTTTTACACCTGTTGAAAAATAAGTCAGATAATTAAATTATTTCATGAATAAGATGACGTAACATTTGTATTTTCTATGCCAAAAATAAGTTCAATGATGAATGATAAATCCCATATACTTATTATTTCATCTTATAATATTAATAAACGTTAACATTTAAAATTTGTTATAAGAACTATTGTCAGGCAGTGGAGATATAAACTTGCCATATTCTTCAAGACATACAATGGATGACGAACAGGTTGACAAGTCAGTCCCGAATTAAACATGCATTAATCACGTGAGGTGTTATACAACAGGCCTGCAGCCAAGTGTTTCTGCGTTCAGGTCAATCTCAGTTAACTCAGATATAATATCACGGAATATTTAATTATATCTGACTTCAGCCCTATATAAATCTCGTGCGAATTTGAACATGTGTTAGCCATGCAATCAGGTAGCTAGCTTGGTGAAACAATTTCAGAGTCATGCCAACAGTAATTACACACGGTCGCACGTAGTCTGATATATAAACATTATCCTAAAACCATATCCATTATATGACATCAGTTTCAGACAGTGTGCGTGATAAACCGTACAGATTAAAGAGTTCACTTCCGCCGAACAGTCTGGCTTTGTTAGTATACTGTGGCAAATATCAAAAATTGTGCCGTGCAAAGATGTTAATCTCCGTGAATTAAACGTCAATCATTGTCAGAGAGAAAAGGTAGAAATTGTCGTGATTGGCTTATTGGATCTCGTAGAATATCGGCGAACATTTAGCACGAAGTTTTCATAGCGTTACTTCCAGATGGTATATTCCCCTGATTTACCATCCCGATTTACCAAGATTGGGTTCAGGCGAACCGCCTTTTGGAAAAAGAAATCCTGATACAATGCCCCTTTGAGATGGAAGCGAACCCGCTATTTGCCTCTTTTTCCCATACAGCGAACCTCCTGATGGACCCTTTAAAGGCGAAGATAACCACCCCTCCAAGCTTTTGAGAAAAACAACCGTCACTGCAGTCAGAAAACTGGCAAACTCTAGGTGGAAAACTGGCAGATCATAACACGCACATGAAAGCAATTAACAAGGTATGAGAAACTATCCATGAGTATACTGTGGTAACAGTTCGCACTACAACATGTGGACCTCACAAACTTAAGGACACGAGAGAAAAACACTCGGTTGCACCTATGAGAAAAAGGTTCAACAATGGCAATCCCTCCCCCCCCCCCACATCGAGTTAATACATCAGCAGAACTGCGCCGATGGTACAGTACGGACAGGCGCATGACGATGTGTTTCACAGTAGTTCGTTCATCCACTCTTCTTTACCTTTTCAGCCAAGGAAATATTTGAATCTGTCAAAACTGGACTATTTTCACCCTGAAGTTGCAAAAATTATCATGAATATACAGCATAATGGTCCTTTCTTGGAATAGTAGGATAATTTCATCCATATTATCATATTTACACCAGTTCAATACCGGCAGTTATAAATCCGATCCATGTTAAACATTGATAGGGAATATAGAGTGAGTGATGTGAACCACGCATGCATGCACCTGCCAGTGCCTTCGGAGCAGCTCTATATATTGTTAAAACAATAACTTGAATTATGCGTAAGCTCCGGGATTCTCTTGAGATAATGACCGCGCTGACAATTAGCATCATTTTTTATCAAAACGGATACTATCCACCGTTATTCGTCCTCGATCCAACATGACCGGATTTCTCTCCTGGTACGTGATATTATAGCTTCATAAATATTTCGAGCCCATATTTGCAGACTAAACAGGATTCATCTATTGCCAGGGTATTTCTGGGTGTAGTGAACTGTGAATTTGTTGGTCATTATTTTGTTACACACCTTTTTTTAACATTTTAAAATTTCGTGGACAACTATTTCGTGTATAGAGAGTCGCTAGTCGAACAAGGGGGTGATATAGTAAAGGTGTTTTTTACTATACCATTTAGCTCATATTTAGGCGGCAATCGATATGTTCATACCCAAAAATCTATCGAGCTGACGAGCGTATGGTTATGATACAATAGTTGTATTAATTTCATTGTTAGCCTAGAGTTGTGGATTAACTTTTGAGCTGTTCTTCATGCTTGCTATTGTTAAATCATGACCAGCCGTTTGTATGTTAAGAAAGTATCCAAGCGTCATTTGTTTTGTTTTTTAGTCACTAATTTACGTTCAGTGCCGTATTACATAAATTTGGCTACAACTGAATGAAGAAGACACATTACGACCAGTGCTCGGGCTTGCCGACATTGTAGACCAGTTGGTAGGAGCAAACCAAGCTGACTAGTTTTGTCTATGTATGTCGGTGTTTGCAATAGCCATCATCATCAGTAAATTCATGTTTAAGCGTACGACAGTCTCTGTGTTCAATACTTCGACCAGTCATCCAAGAACGGCAAAACTACCTTGACATTATTTTGGTGGAGAACCCGGGCAACACCCAGAAATATCCTGACGATAAATCATCTAAGACTCGGGTAGTTACAATCATAAAACACGCACCTGAGAAAGAATAAACGAGGTCATTCATAAACTGTATATGTTAGTGACAAATATGGCACAGAAATGGAAGATCGCTGCCTGGAGTAAATGCACTAGAGTCATAGGAAAGTCCGAGCGGAATGCAAGAAAGGTGCAGCCAGGACTGGCATTTACTGCACTGAACCCAAGTGGAAGAAATGCCAAGATCCTCTTCCTCTTCAAACGATCCATGACAGACAATACACTGAGTAGTTGTTACTTGTGTAGACGAAACAACCATTGGAGTTTTCTTCTGGGCTCTTTGATGCGTGTTCGTCCTTTTCTTGGACCCTGTTGCTGTAGCTGTGGCTGTGGCTTTCAGAAACTTGGTTTTAGCCTTCTTCTCCTTTAAAGCGAACGACTTTACCCATTGTATCTTGTTCAACGCCGACAGTCTGATGCCCTGCGATGATGTGAGACGATTCGGAAGCTGACTCAGAAGTGTCCTTTTTACCTTTTTTCGCAGTGGACAGGCAGAGGGATAATCCAAACTGTTGGATACAGCGGGCGATATGATTGGCCGACTGTAGGTCAGTTGTTCTGTAGACGGGGATTGTGATGCTGCTGCGTCTGCCAGTAGCGCCAATCCATCAGCCTGAGAAGAATCAGGAGGACGTCGCTCCACCATGTTAATTGGATCAGGACATTTCAGTACCATTGGTTGAGGCTGCTGGTTCTGGTGAATCTCTCGCAACTTCCGATAAGCATCGTATAAAGGAGAACCTTCAAAATCATAACCCTCTTGGAAACGGGTGGAATACCGTTCTGTCATCTCAGGGGTGAGGACGGATTCGAAGACTGACAGAGCTGTTGAAGTCTGTGAATCGTCTGCGTTCGGTGATTTCTCGTCTTCCGGAACTCCTGTGAAAGTGAAGGATGGCTTCAACCTATCTTTTGAGATGGCCAAACGGTTCACAGGGAAGATCCCGGCTGCCTTGAAGCTGTTAACGATCGTAATGGGTTTATGAAACTCCATAACAGCTTCTTTGAGTTTACCCGCAAATGACTCCTGGGTTATCTCTTGTATTCCTCTTCACAGTCTTGTTCCACTCCCTCTTCAGTGGCCCAAAGACACCAACATCCAATGGCTGCATGAGGTGAGTGGCGTTGGGCACAATGCGAAACAGCTCTATCCCCTTGGATTTTGCAAACTGGAAAATGTCCATGCTAATATGGCTACTGACACTATCAAGTACCAGGACAACTGGACGCCCTACTCCACAATGGAGGTCGAAGTGCTGTAGAAATGTCAGGAACGTCTCCGCGTCCATCCAACCCTTCTTGGTGGTGTGTATGACAGAATCTCTAATTGCGCCAAGTAAAGGGTCATAACCCAAAGATTTTCGTTTCGGATACACCAAGAAAGGAGGGATCAGTTCTCCGTCAGCACTGGCACAAAACATGACCGTCAGTCTTGACTTTGGTGAACCACCAGTAACATGGGGAAGAACATCGCCATACTTTCTGCGCGTTGGCCCAATGACTTGTCCCGACTTGCTCCCCATACAAAATCCAGTTTCGTCAGCATTCCATATCATATGAGGCTTGTCCATCAAATGTAATGTAGAGATAAATAGTTTGAAATCACGATACCAAGCATCCAAAGCTGCCGGTGTGACCTTGGCACGTTTACTCTCCAGGGAATTTTCTCTCCGCTTTTCAATGATCTCTGCATTTCGAGTCATAAATCCATAAAACCAGGTCTTCCCAGGACGATTATCTTTGAAGGGATGTGGTCGAGTATCCTTCTTCAGTATATCCTGTACATGGTCCAAAAATTCTCCAGGAGTCAGACCCATGCCGCGTTGTGCCATCTCAGATAGCCATACGGCCATAGCTTCCTCCTCTTGTCTGCTGAATACGGGGTTTGGACCATTTCTGTCGCCAACGGCTACTTCCCCGGACAATCTACGCCTTAAGTATGACTCGGACAGCTTATTTTCCCTGGCTGCTTGCTTTATCGACGATCCCATGTTGATATCGTTAACAGCTTTGCTCATTCGTGTGGCTTTGCTGGGCGAAAGAGAGTAACCCCGGCCATATTTACGCTTCAGTGCCTTGGCCGCTCTTTGTATAGGACTCTTGGGCAAGGCAGGGGAACCCAGACCACGTCTGGTCAAGCGCTCCATGATGTCTGCGAAAAAGTAGTAGATACATTCAAACTTACCATCATATCTTTATCTTCAGACCCCCCTCCCCTACAGCACACACAAATATCAATTTGGGGCGACATTTGACACTCGATAAGACTCTAGAGGAAGCGATGGAGTGGTCGAGGTCCACGCGAGTGAGTAGTATAGGAAGAGCAAATTGGGGTCATTTGACATCTGAGTGCACTTTGTGATGTCATTTCCAGTTCCAGTCACGTGACCGGAAGCAGTATTTCAAAAGTCACCTCCGGCCAGAAGTGGCGCCACAAAGGTCGTATGCAAAATTTAAAGGTCAATGGTCTCTTTAATACTCTTTATATACTACTTCTTTTCAAAAAAACATTAACCCAGCTACGGAAAGTAAACATCATGTTGCTGTATGTGAGAAATACCCAGACTGTTGGCTATTTTGCGGAGGTGTTCTCTGGTGTGAGTGGAAGAGGTAAAGTGTTCAGAAGTTTGCCTTCAAAATATCGAACGATAAATCACGAGGAATACTCAAAAATGCAAATTTTTACGGCTCATCAAAAAAATATGATTTAACGCCGTGATTTAAGTACGGCAATAAATTCAAAACGAGATAGCTTCCGGGTGTAAGTGAACAATGACTATGTATAGGATTAAGGCAGACTTTCCGATCCATTCCAGCAGATACCCGTCATAACATTTCTATCCCGGATTTGAGAGATTTAGAACACTTTTACATTCTTAAAGTGTAAATGTTGTATTTTAAATTATGAATGTCCGAGGAGTGACAACGTTAAATACATTGTTATAAGTAGTATACAGCGGGCAAAATAAGTCAGTTTCTCCCCGGATGTAGAGGTCATAGAGGTCAATTTGTGTGTTTTGACGTCACAATTGAGGAGGTGCGCATGCGTGATGAGGGGGCGTGGCCTGTGTGGTGGGAGGTGGGACAAGATGGCGGCCTGTTTGTGTGTCGTGTGGGAGGTGGGACAAGATGGCGGCTGGTTTTTTGTGTCGTGTGGGAGGTGGGACAAGATGGCGGCCTGTTTTAGTGTGTGTGTGGGAGGTGGGACAAGATGGCGGCCTGTTTTAGTGTGTTGTGTGGGAGGTGGGACAAGATGGCGGCGGGTTTTAGTGTGTTGTGTGGGAGGTGGGACAAGATGGCGGCTGGTTTTAGTGTGTGTGTGGGAGGTGGGACAAGATGGCGGCCAGTTTTTGTGTCGTGATCTCTATCCAGACAGCTGAGGTGACATATTGATTGCTGAATGTGACGCTAAACCTAATAATTCTCTCTCTCTCTCTCACCAAAGGTCAATGAGTGCATAGTTCCGGCAGGAAAAAAAAAGTTCCGGCGAAAAAAAAAAAAAAAAATGTATTCATGCGCGGTGATGCGGTTTGGCCGTGGTTTTTGGCGGTGATTCGGTCTCGGGAAAAAGCAGTCCCTAGATAAAATGGTCCGATTGGGTCGAGTGAGGTATCAAAGTGAAGCTTATGTGAAGGGGCATCTAATGGGCTGGGTGTGGGGTTGAACTATCGGCCTTCTGCGCATGCGCGGTGGCCGAAGGGTATGAAAATAGCCGTGTTGGAGCTAGGGAAGCCCCTAAGGGTCCGATGGGGTCGAGTGAGGTATCAAAGTGAAGCTTATGTGAAGGGGCATCTAATGGGCTGGGTGTGGGGTTGAACTATCGGCATTCTGCGCATGCGCGGTGGCCGAAGGGTATGGAAATAGACGTTTTGGAGCTAGGGGAGCCCCTAATGGACCAATGGGGTCGAGTGAGGTATCGATGTGAAGCATTCGTGAAGGGGCATCTGATGGGCTGGGTGTGGGGTTGAACTATCGGCATTCTTCGCATGCGCGGTGGCCCAAGGGTATGGAAATAGACGTTTTGGAGCTAGGGGAGCCCCTAATGGACCAATGGGGTCGAGTGAGGTATCGATGTGAAGCATTCGTGAAGGGGCATCTGATGGGCTGGGTGTGGGGTTGAACTATCGGCATTCTGCGCATGCGCGGTGGCCCAAGGGTATGGAAATAGACGTTTTGGAGCTAGGGGAGTCCCTAATGGACCAAAATGGGGTCGAGTGAGGTATCAAAGTGAAGCATTCGTGAAGGGGCATCTGATGGGCTGGGTGTGGGGTTGAAATATCGGCATTCTGCGCATGCGCGGTGACCCAATGGTATGGAAATAGACGTTTTGGAGCTAGGGCAGCCCTAATGGTCCAATGGGGTCGAGTGAGGTATCAAAGTGAAGCATTCGTGAAGGGGCATCTGATGGACTGGGTGTGGGGTTGACATATCGGCCTTCTGCGCATGCGCGGTGGCCCAAGGGCATGAAAATAGCCTTTTTGGAGCTAGGGGAGCCCCTAATGGTCCAATGGGATCGAGTGAGGTATCAAAGTGAAGCATTCATGAAGGGGCATCTGATGGACTGGGTGTGGGGTTGAATTGGGGTCATTCTGCGCATGCGCGGTAGCCCAAGGGTATGAAAATAGACGTTTTGGCATCTAGGGGAGCCCCTAATGGTCGAATGGGGTCGAGTGAGGTATCAACGTGAAGCCTAGGTGAAGGGGTATTTGATGGCTGGGTGGGTGCATGTAAAATTTTTCCTGAAAAAAAAAATACGGAACACGGACTTTATCGAAAAACCTGGGAAAATGCCTATATGGGGTATGAGGGTATATAGGTCGCCGGGCTTAACGGGGCTTGTCTATCAACAGAGTTATCTTTCCCTAGTTCCAGGGTGGGTGTATGTAAAAATTTTCCTGAAAAAATACGGAATACGGACTTTATCCTAAATTACGGGAAAATGCCTATATGGGGTATGGGAGGTATATGTGAAAAAGTACGATATAGCCTCATATAGTCGCATACTGAGGGTATAGGACCGATGTTTGTCCCCCTGGGAAACGTACTTCTATACATTTGCGGTAGGGTTGTGAGGTCTCGTTTTACTCGTCTCGTCATTTAGAACATGATAGGAAGTGTCCCCGTGTGAATCGGTGAAATTTTTGAAAAAAGTCACCGAGCCCCATATAGACCCATACTGGGGTATAGGTTCAATGTTTATCCTACTGGGAAACCCACTTCTATACATTTGCGGTAGGGTTGTGGGGTCTCGTTTTACTCGTCTCGTCATTTAGAACACGATAGGAAGTGTCCCGGAGCGAATCGGTGAAATTTTTGAAAAAAGTCACCGAGGCCTGGGTAGGCCCATAGGCCTATACTGCATGGCTATGGGTGTATAGGCCCATACGGGGTGGACATGTTGGAGTCTAGGTGGGTCCCTCATGGTCCAATGGGGTCGAGTGAGGTCTTATTTTGAAGCTCTCGTGGAGGAAGCACTTGACTACACTAATGGTTCGTCCGTGTTCAATAGTCTGCGCATGCGCAGTCTGGCCGTAGTATAGAAAACAGGCATTTTGGGTGCTATGTAGGGGTGTGTTTGGGTTAGAGATGAGCTAATCACGGTTCGAATGGGTCGTGTGAGGTGTCAAAGTGAAGCTTGTGTGGGGTAGAGTCAGAATGGTGTGTTTTTGAATGCATGTCGCGTTAATCTGCGCATGCGCAGTTGGTTGTAGTAAGTAAAGTGGCCATTTTGGGGCAGCGAAGGAAGTTATTTGGGGTCGAGATGGGCTAATCACGGTTCGAATGCGTCCTGAAAGGTGTCATCTTGTAGTTCTCGGGGTGTACACTCCGATTTGAGGGATGTTCGCGTCATCTGTGACGTCATCGGTGACGTCATCGGTACGAGTAGTAGCGAAAGTGGCCATTTTCGGGCAGTACATGAAGGTATTTGGGGTCGAGATGGGCTATTCACGGTTCGAATGCGTCCTGGAAGGTGTCATCTTGTAGTTCTCGGGGTGTACATTCCGATTTGAGGGATGTCCGCGTCATCTGTGACGTCATCGGTGACGTCATCGGTACAGTAGTAGCGAAAGTGGACATTTTCGGGCAGTACATGAAGGTATTTGGGGATCGAGATGGGCTATTCACGGTTCGAATGCGTCCTCGAAGGTGTCATCTTGTAGTTCTCGGGTGTACATTCCGATTTGCGGGATGTTCGCGTCATCTGTGACGTCATCGGTGACGTCATCGGTACGAGTAGTAGCGAAAGTGGACATTTTACATTTTCTGGCAGTACATGAAGGTATTTGGGGTCGAGATGGGCTATTCACGGTTCGAATGCGTCCTGGAAGGTGTCATCTTGTAGTTCTCGGGTGTACATTCCGATTTGAGGGGTGTCCGCGTCATCTGTGACGTCATTGATGACGTCATCGGTACGAGTAGTAGCGAAAGTGGACATTTTGTGGGTGCGTGAGGGTGAGTTTGGTGTAGAGATGGACCATCCTTAGTCCGAATGCGTCGTGTGAGGTGTCATTTTGTAGCTCTCGGGGTGTACATTCCGAATTGAGGCATGTCCGAAGCATCTGTGACGTCATCGATGACGTCATCAGTAGGAGTATTAGCGAAAGTGAGCCTTTGGGGCAGTGCAGGAAGGTATTTGGTGTAGAGATGGACCATCCGCGTCGTGTGGGGTATCATGTTGTAGCTCTCGGAGTATAGACCCTGATTTCAGGGATATTTATAGCATCTGTGACGTCATTGGTGACGTCATTAGTACAAGTTGTGGCGAAAGTGGGCCTTTTTTAGCAGTGAAGGATGTTATTTGGTGTAGAGATGGACCATCCGCGGTCCAAATGGACCGTGTGAGGTGTCATCTTGTAGCAACGCCCACCAACACCATTCTTAATGCTTCAACGCCCTGGTGAAATAGCTCAGAAGCTCTGATATTCCATGGAATTGTCACTAATTCTTCGAAATGCGGTGATGCCCGTCAACGCCCGTCGTTACACCTTAACACTCTAACATAACGCCATGATATAGACCAGAGAGAGAACAACAACAACAACAACAAGGATGACACATGAGAGAACAACAACAACAAGAAGTTTTTTCATATATTTTATTTTCCCCAATGTTACATCACACCCACGCTGGGGGAGCCGCGTTGGGTATATTTACAATTCAAGAAGATTCTTATCAAATCAGAGGCCACCATTTGCATGTTTCATATTCGTTCCTGTCCGTTAGATGTATTCTTGTCCAATCAGAAGTCTCCATTTCAGAAAGTGCCATCTGAACCGTTTATTCTAATCATCGTCGGGCAGGCCAGGATGCCGTTGAGGCAACATATCCTCAGATAGTTGTTTGCGCATTCTGAGTATCTATCAGTGCATGGGTGAATACTTTCATCCGATGGAGGTGGTGGTCAGTTTAACCACGAAGAACGCAACATTGGTCATTATCTCCACTATCCGCTTGGTGTTACAATTCAAGAAGACTTGTCCAATCAGAGGCCACCATTTGCATCTGTCATATTCGTTCCTGTCCGTTAGATGTATTCTTGTCCAATCAGAAGTCTTCATTTCAGAAAGTTCCATCTTCGACCATGTTCGCTCTGAACCGTTTATTCAAATCACCGTTGGTCAAGCCAGGATACCGTTGAGGCAACATATCCTCAGATAGTTGTTTGCGCATTCTGAGAATCTATCAGTGCCTGGGTGAATACATTCATCCGATGGGTTGGTCGGTCAGCTTGGTCACGAAGAACGTAACATTGGTTGCCCTCTCCACTTTCCACTTGGTGTTGGGGCGTTGTTGTTGGGCCCATTCCAAGGGATCCACGTTGGCCAGGTTCTCCAGCATCGTCTCTAGCGACGCCCGGTTAATGATGGTAAACGGTTGGTCAAATACCCGGATGTTAATGCTCGAGTAAAAGTATCGGACTTGATCTGTCTCCTTATGCTGCAGCACATAACCAAACGCCAGATTTAATTTGAAGGACGTTGCTTGGTCATTGAAGATGGCTTCCACGTAGCTGCCTAGCCGGGCGAGGTCGGTCAGTCGAAAATTGTAGATATCTTGAATAGGGCGATGACGGTAGAAACAGTGCCGTATCATGGTCCAATGGCGCCGATAGATGTCACTCACTGGATGGGCGCCCTGTAAGAGATCGCTAGGAACATTTATGGGCTCGTCCAGAAAATGTTCGATGTTATCAGGCGTATGACTCGAAACCGTAACGGTGGGGTCCGGCTGGATATCCAGCCCCTCCTGGACCGTGGGTATAGGCAGGCTCTTCGTCATCGTATCACCAGTGGCGTTCGTCTCTCCGGGTTCATCTTCACTGGGTCTGACCTTCCGCGGCTCCTCTTTAGTGGAAAGTTGTCGCCCAAACCATAGAGACGGGGCATGCTTCAAACGTTGGTGCTGTCTAAACCGACTGGGTCGTTTGAAGAGTCGACCACAATCATTACATAGTACCGTCGCACCCGCGTGAAGTACCCTCTCATGACGCAGTAAATGATCCTCCCGATTGAATGACCGTGCGCAGGTTGTACAAGTATACCGAGCATCTTTGTGGGTGAAGGCCTCGTGGCGTCGTAAATTATCTAGACGAGTAAACAGCTTCTGGCAAGTTGTGCAAGTGAACATCTTGGTGGTTGACAGAGTGTCTGATGAAACGTCCAGGCCGCTTCCCTTTTATAGCACGCTAGCTGGTGATCTATTTTTAGCACACTCAGTTCAACTATCCCCAAGTCGAGGGCCGAGCCGTGACATCTTCGGTAACATCCGTGTATCTTCGGTCACCTCCGTACCGTCAACGATCAACATGTAGACTATTGAACACGGACGAACCATTAGTGTAGTCAAGTGCTTCTCCACGAGAGCTTCAAAATAAGACCTCACTCGACCCCATTGGACCATGAGTGGCCCACCTAGACTCCAACATGTCCACCCCGTATGGGCCTATACACCCATAGCCATGCAGTATAGGCCTATGGGCCTACCCAGGCCTCGGTGACTTTTTCAAAAATTTCACCGATTCGCTCCGCAACACTTCCTATCGTGTTCTAAATGACGAGACGAGTAAAACGAGACCCCACAACCCTACCGCAAATGTATAGAAGTGGGTTTCCCAGTAGGATAAACAGTGAACCTATACCCCAGTATGGGTCTATATGGGGCTCGGTGACTTTTTTCAAAAATTTCACCGATTCGCACGGGGACACTTCCTATCATGTTCTAAATGACGAGGCGAGTAAAACGAGACCCCACAACCCTACCGCAAATGCATAGAAGTACGTTTCCCAGGGGGACAAACATCGATCCTATACCCTCAGTATGGGACTATATGAGGCTATATCGTACTTTTTCAAAAATTTCACCGATTCACACGGGGACACTTCCTATGATGTTCTAAATGACGAGACGAGTAAAACGAGACCCCACAACCCTACCGCAAATGTATAGAAGTACGTTTCCCAGGGGGACAAACATTGATCCTATACCCTCAGTATGGGACTATATGGGGTTCGGTGACTTTTTTCAAAAATTTCACCGATTCACACGGGGACACTTCCTATCATGTTCTAAATGACGAGACGAGTAAAACGAGACCTCACAACCCTACCGCAAATGTATAGAAGTACGTTTCCCAGGGGGACAAACATCGGTCCTATACCCTCAGTATGCGACTATATGAGGCTATTTCGTACTTTTTCAAAAATTTCACCGATTCGCATGGGGACACTTCCTATCATGTTCTAAATGACGAGACGAGTAAAACGAGACCTCACAACCCTACCGCAAATGTATAGAAGTACGTTTCCCAGGATGGTCCTATACCTCCCATACCCCATATA
The DNA here is from genome assembly GCA_036873755.1 of Hanleya hanleyi. Taxonomy (NCBI): domain Eukaryota; kingdom Metazoa; phylum Mollusca; class Polyplacophora; order Lepidopleurida; family Hanleyidae; genus Hanleya; species Hanleya hanleyi. The sequence continues at coordinate 6,576 of JAVTVY010030444.1, read as the reverse complement.
GGCATTTTCCGTAATTTAGGATAAAGTCCGTATTCCGTATTTTTTCAGGAAAATTTTTACATACACCCACCCTGGAACTAGGGAAAGATAACTCTGTTTATAGACAAGCCCCGTTAAGCCCGGCGACCTATATACCCCTCATACCCCATATAGGCATTTTCCCAGGTTTTTCGATAAAGTCCGTGTTCCGTATTTTTTTCAGGAAAAATTTTACATGCAGCCACCCAGCCATCAAATACCCTTCACCTAGGCTTCACGTTGATACCTCACTCGACCCCATTCGACCATTAGGGGCTCCCCTAGATGCCAAAACGTCTATTTTCGTACCCTTGGGCCACCGCGCATGCGCAGAATGACCCTAATTCAACCCCGCACCCAGTCCATCAGATGCCCCTTCATGAATGCTTCACTTTGATACCTCACTCGATCCCATTGGACCATTAGGGGCTCCCCTAGCTCCAAAAAGGCTATTTTCATGCCCTTGGGCCACCGCGCATGCGCAGAAGGCCAATATGTCAACCCCACACCCAGTCCATCAGATGCCCCTTCACGAATGCTTCACTTTGATACCTCACTCGACCCCATTGGACCATTAGGGCTGCCCTAGCTCCAAAACGTCTATTTCCATACCATTGGGTCACCGCGCATGCGCAGAATGCCGATATTTCAACCCCACGCCCAGTCCATCAGATGCCCCTTCACGAATGCTTCACTTTGATACCTCCTACGACTCCATTGGCCCATTAGGGCCTCCCCTAGCTCCAAAACGTCTATTTCCATACCCTTGGGCCACCGCGCATGCGCAGAATGCCGATAGTTCAACCCCACACCCAGCCCATCAGATGCCCCTTCACGAATGCTTCACATCGATACCTCACTCGACCCCATTTTGGTCCATTAGGGACTCCCCTAGCTCCAAAACGTCTATTTCCATACCCTTGGGCCACCGCGCATGCGCAGAATGCCGATAGTTCAACCCCACACCCAGCCCATCAGATGCCCCTTCACGAATGCTTCACATCGATACCTCACTCGACCCCATTGGTCCATTAGGGGCTCCCCTAGCTCCAAAACGTCTATTTCCATACCCTTGGGCCACCGCGCATGCGAAGAATGCCGATAGTTCAACCCCACACCCAGCCCATCAGATGCCCCTTCACGAATGCTTCACATCGATACCTCACTCGACCCCATTGGTCCATTAGGGGCTCCCCTAGCTCCAAAACGTCTATTTCCATACCCTTCAGCCACCGCGCATGCGCAGAATGCCGATAGTTCAACCCCACACCCAGCCCATTAGATGCCCCTTCACATAAGCTTCACTTTGATACCTCACTCGACCCCATCGGACCCTTAGGGGCTTCCCTAGCTCCAACACGGCTATTTTCATACCCTTCGGCCACCGCGCATGCGCAGAAGGCCGATAGTTCACCCCCACACCCAGCCCATTAGATGCCCCTTCACATAAGCTTCACTTTGATACCTCACTCGACCCAATCGGACCATTTTATCTAGGGACTACTTTTCTCCGCGGAAGCTTTTTCCCGAGACCGAATCACCGCCAAAACCACGGCCAAACCGCATCACCGCGCATGAATACATTTTTTTTTTTTTTTTTTTTTTTTTCTTGCCGGAACTTTTTTTTTCCTGCCGGAACTATGCACTCATTGACCTTTGGTGAGAGAGAGAGAGAGAATTATTAGGTTTAGCGTCACATTCAGCAATCAATATGTCACCTCAGCTGTCTGGATAGAGATCACGACACAAAAACTGGCCGCCATCTTGTCCCACCCCCCACACACACACACTAAAACCAGCCGCCATCTTGTCCCACCTCCCACACAACACACTAAAACCCGCCGCCATCTTGTCCCACCTCCCACACAACACACTAAAACAGGCCGCCATCTTGTCCCACCTCCCACACACACACTAAAACAGGCCGCCATCTTGTCCCACCTCCCACACGACACAAAAAACCAGCCGCCATCTTGTCCCACCTCCCACACGACACACAAACAGGCCGCCATCTTGTCCCACCTCCCACCACACAGGCCACGCCCCCTCATCACGCATGCGCACCTCCTCAATTGTGACGTCAAAACACACAAATTGACCTCTATGACCTCTACATCCGGGGAGAAACTGACTTATTTTGCCCGCTGTATACTACTGTTATATTTGTAACAGTTTCTGAAAGTTGAATAAAAGTGTAAAATCCAACTCTCTTTTTTGTGCTGTATCGGGGACAATACAACAATTTAGAATGCTGAACTTATCACTTGTGAAGTGTTGTATTGTTCTTGATACGGCACTAATGCTGGATATAACCCCCTTTTTGACAACAATTTCTGAGAGTGTTATAATTAAAACATTTTATATAATGTTGTCACTCATCGGACATTTATGATGTTAAATACCGGTACAACACCTTCGTTTTAAGAGTGAAGGTTTACTTGGAATTTTGCTTTCGACGAAAGAAAATTGAAAGATTCGTGAATGTTGAAATTTATTCGATCTTGTTTATCATGTAAAATACAAAGGTCGCTGAATGATCTTCCAGTGAAAACAAATTTAAAGGGAACGTAAACTCTGGTGAAACGTGCATGGCCAGTTAAAGCTTTTTCCTCATAGAATGCAAATCGTTTATCAGATATTTTTTTACAATTTTTTCAAAGCAGTACTAAACGTCTTAACTTCGTTACACTGGACGAACATAGAGGCCTCCATGTTTGAAGAATCGTGACGTCAGTGGACACTAGTTCTTCTGCCTCTGGAGGTAAAAACGCGTCAATTGGCATAGGTGCAGTATTCGAGACCGTAGCTTACAAACATGAACGAGGATGGTAGTGCGACGTGTCGGGATTACCTGGTACATTGCGACAGCCAAATGCAGAGCAGCCCGGCATCGTAGAATATCTGCTAGAATCAGGCTGTATTCTACATCAAAGCTAATCGATAACATTGTCTCTGTTAGTCGGGGAACGGAGGAGTGCATGAAAACGACCATATGCGCCCATGTTATCTCGACACAGAGAATGTCCGATGACGTAGGAGATTATCGGCACAACTGAATTTTACGCTTTCCCATTGGATAAAAATCCTGCCCAAAACAAACATGGCGGCGCCCCCAAGAAATTCCAAATCACGGTATTTTCTATGTTTGCGTCTGTCTCATTCATTGAAAAAAAATGAGAAAAATAATTTGTCACGATTTTTTTAATTGATCGGGACTCTTGTATAATTCCCGCGGTATTTTACCGCAGAGTTTACGTTCCCTTTAACGAATGTCATCATTCCCGTCCATGACATTTATGCAAGCGTTTGGCAAAAATATCATACAGACAATGTTTCAAAAAAAGTAATAGTGTATTGGTCACTTCAGTCAAAATAATATAAAGTCGTCTAAATAACATCGCTTTCATTAGAGATCAGGTGCATTGAACTTCCCTCTGGCATTTCATCAAGAGCATGTTCAACTTTATTTTGTACACTTGTGCGATGGCATTTCCGAGATTTTATCAAGTAAGTCGCCGGTAAGACGATACCACCTCCCTTCTCATTCTTTTCTGGCCAGGGTGGAAAACTCGGCTTGGGGTTTCCGGTGGGGACAGCGAATATCTTTCCGAAATCCAAGTCCATTATTTGCCGGAATGCCCCAGCCAATCCCCGAGGAACATGTCCGATAGGGAGGTCTGCAATGTCGTCGAGTAGCAACTCCCTTTCCTGGTCCGTTTGCATTTTATGAAATGGGACTGGGAGTTCATGTAGCGGAGGAATCCAGACCAAGCACGCGTTCTTGTCCGTTATATTCCCGTACTCTCGATCCACAGGCAGTAGAATTGGAGGATCTACAAGAGGTGGCTGTATCTGGAAGCTGTGGTAGCCTTTAATTACAGAGTCTGTAATCCGCAGCTCAAAATCATCTTTTGGGACTGTACTGCCAGCCATCTGCATGGGAAACATGTACTTAATATTATTCTGTCTCTAAATATATTCTTTGTCTATTGGAAGGGACGTAGGAAGGTTTTCAAACGTTGGGGAGTGGGGGAGTATATATTTGTCTACTGACAGGGGCGTAGAAAGGTTTTCAAAGGTTGGCGCGGGGGGGGCGCGGGGGGGGGGAACAACCGGCTATGCTAGGTGGTTATGTAATTCAGAAATTCTAGTCGACGTTTCCCACAATGCGGCGCATTTTGAGAAATGTTTAGTGCTATGTAAAATTCTTCACAATATAGCTTAGCTATATTTAACAGTCCAAAACTAAAATGATTAGAAAACAATATTTCGAAAGCTCACCATTTTGATTTATTTAAAATCTTAATGGTAGTATAGTTATAGCAGATAATACCGTTTAGAAAATTTAAATGAAAGTTTGCTATTCGAAAATAGCGGCGTTTTTTTGTTTTTTTTTCACTCCCTCAGCAGGGTTGATAACAAATAATACCGTGACTCGCGTAGTAAAATTTAGCTGTTTGATATTCGAAGGCAAACTAAAACACTTCAATGACGTGTGAAATGTGTATGAATAATAGATCTGGCCTGAAGCACTAGTCTTCTTCAATGGGTTTCAATTTTTAGTCTGAATACTTGTCTATGACTAATCACTCATACTCTAGTATAATCTACTTCAATAAATAGTGATGTCAGAAACAAAGGAGTTGGGGATTTACGGTAACAAGTTGACCTAGAAATCAGGTCGTGTGGCATGTGTGACCTTGTCCTCTGTAACACAGCACATTTGTAATATGGCCATCTCGAGTTGGGCACTGCTTGGTTTTCTGGGTTGCCCAGTTTTCTGTGGTCATCCAGAGTACACTGACAGTACAGTCAAAATCCTGTTGTTTGTTTTCATTTTACGTAGCAAATGTCGCCTGTAAATGGAGTCCACCTAATGGATGTGTGTGTGTGAGAGGGGAGGGGGTGGTGGTGTTGGCATAAACGCCCTTCTTGGCAATTTGGTTCGACGGCCGGCCTTTACCTAACAATATAATATCCCAACAGTCTATTTTGTGAAAATAATTGTTTTGAAAAGTTCCAAGTATTATTACATGATAATAATAATAATATAATTAAATACATTAATTTATTATATTATAATAATAATCTTGTGACTGAGAGGATAATTTGAGCACGCCCCATTCTAAAATGGGCAGAATTCTGTGTTGGGATGGAACAGTGAAATAGGTCATCGGCTTGCACATCATGCCGCGCCAATGTGCAGGGACGTGAGTTGGACCGCGTCGGAACTGGCTCCGTTATACACATGCAAAAATGTCCTCGAGTAACAATTACTTGAGAGTTGAAGTTAATAACTCTATGCTGATTGGATTGACTGATACGAAAGCCAGATATGGCAAGCGTAACATTGCCCACGGGATATTCAGCCGTAGCAGACGACAAGGTTCCCACCGAACCAAGCAAAATGACATCCCTGCAGAATGACGTAACATGTGCGCTAGTGAGAGAACATTATACGGTATCTTTGCACAGCAAAAGGTAAGGTAATTGAACTTTTAGGACAATTAATTCCTTGTATATACCTGTTTGAACGCACAGAAATTTTCAAATTTGCCGCGTCTCTAGCAACGGAGAATACGGAATTGTGGGAAATGAACCGGAACTGGATGCGCACCGGAAGTGGCGACCCGACTGTACATGTATGTTGACATTTTGAATATGATTAAAATTTTACTAGAGCAGCCATAATATCTGTATAGTTATCAGTGACTTGAATTATCACATCATGACTAATGTAGATAACATTTGCCTGTATTGGACATCTCTATTTTTACGTCTTTAATAGAAAAGAAAACACTAGCAGAAATCAGACGAATGATACCCAGTCAGGTGTCCTTTCAATGAGAAAAAAACACAGGATGACTCTTTTCCTTTGGTTTTTAGATCGAGGAGCAATCCCGTGCATCGTTTGTTCAGACTGGAGTTTGGATGGTAGGCCTATATTATCTATATACGTAAGTCTTCTAATAATTCAATCACAGGAAGTGGATCTTTCAGGTTCATTCTTGAGAGAGCAGCAGCCCACTCAATTCGCCTCAGCAAAAGGAAATTGCTGAGGTGAATGTCGAGGCAGATTTGGTATGCCTCAGCAATTTTTAACATTATGATAAATGGTGAACATTTTGGCTGTGTGAAATTATTGCCGAGACAAATTTCTAAATTGAGATGGCTGGAGCAGACTATAGTAGGCAATCTTTAATGGTATGAACTTAAACCCTTTCTGTACCAGCTATTTGAGGCATTTCTAACTAGGAATATAATCGTGGTGTCATCCAGTAATTTAGACAACTTGCAACAGTTGGTCTGATTCGCGGAAAGCCCGAAATCTGAGCTTTCCAAAAATGTATAACATTGTGCTAAAAGTCCAGAAATCTATGTTCCCATGAGTGAGAGATCTGCAACAATTCCTTGAAATATTTTCTACCAGTACTCAAGTACCGGTACGGTACAGAACGGGTTAAAGAATAGATAGAACTGAACAAAAGTAACCTGTTGCTAGTTAAATCTATATTTAAAAAAACTGTTTTGAAGCCACTTCCGGTGATGGAAATAATT
>JAVTVY010030443.1:0-132024 GCA_036873755.1 Hanleya hanleyi | reverse complement strand
CTAAGGGGTGTCAGCAAGTGTGTAGAAGTGTGCCACTATGCACACGACTGTATCTATATAAGGTCGTTTGTGAACCATTAGTTCGTGTATCATGTCGAGTACGTGTACGTTCTGTCAGAGAACCTTCTCTCGCCGCGATAGTATGCTCAGACATATGCGTCTGAGGCATAGTCAGGAGATACCCCCGAATCCCGCTAGAGGTCCACCAATTGGAGTAGAGCATCCCTATACCATGATGGTCAGCGGCCCTACGGGATGTGGCAAGACATCCTGGGTCATCAAATTGTTAGGAGAAGGGCCAATCAGCTATATCCGTATAGTTTGGTGCTACAGCCAGTGGCAGTCCGCCTACGAAAACACCTCTTTGAAGAATGTAACATTTGTGGTATCCCTCAAGACATTGGAGAGGCATACTACCTCGACCCCAATGAGATCAACGTGCTCGATGACCTGATGGGTGTGGCTAAGGGCGACTCACGAATCTCCGATCTCTTCACGAAAGGATCCCATCATCGCAATCTGTTCGTCATCTATTTAACCCAAAATTTGTTTCCACAAGGGAAAGCCTCTCGTGACATTACTTTAAACTGTCAATATTTCGTACTCTTTAACAACCCTATTGACAGACAACAAATACAGCTCTTTGGACGACGTATCTATCCAAAACACCCAGAGTATTTCATGGAGAAATATGAAGATGCCATATCCACCCCTTACGGTTACCTCTTGATAGACCTAAAGCCAACTACACCCGAAAATCAACGACTGAGGAAGGTAGTCGAATCGCAAGTTGGAATGGGACTTTTCACCAGACAAAGACCTCCGTGGTACATTACGCAAAAAGGTAATGGAAGTAAGCGTGTGAATTGTAAAGGTTGTGGGGAGCCCACCCGTAGTGTGAAACGAGAAACATCGATAAGGCTGCTCTGTGCTCCTTCTCGATTGATGTTCAATGGTAAAATTATTGAAAAGGTCGCACAATATAGGAAGAAGGGATATACAGCAGACGAGGCCATAGACTTAGCAGTGGAGGCATATACACCTCAGATGACTAGAAAGATGTGTCAGACTTATGTTGACACAGTCACGGATATGAGAACTTTGGAATCCGATAGTATTCATACGGAGTTAATGAAGACTTGCCTTGAACTGCAGAAATTACATAATATAGACTTTGCCGAAGCGATGACACAGAGCATCAAACTCAGATGGTACCTTTTTATGATTTATGTAAAACACGAGAGGATGATTAATGTCATTTATTCTAATACGTAACATGTAAATAAATATTATTTCTGAGTGTAACCATATCTTTATATAAGAGCATGAATAATGTCTTTTATTCTAATACGTAATATGTACTACACAAGAGGATAATTAATGTTGTTGATTCTTACATATATAGACATGAAAATATGTTTCATGGCTGAGTGTAGCCATGTGCTACGGTATGTACACCATCTTTCAAATTATAGCGCTTGTCATCAAATGGACATAGGCTTTGTTTGTTAACAGTCAGACTGTAGAGATGATGATCTGTGCTTCTAATTTGATTCATGGTTGTACGGACACTTTTTCGATTGAATAAACATTCTTTATACATAGCATGTCTTAATTTTTTCTTGATCGCATACTTGGTAATACCTTTCGCCGTTTTCTTCTCTTATTTATTAGCGTTTTAAAATGATATTAAATAGTAATGTACATGGACAGTAATTGGGAAAAACAGCTTACCTGTTGTTCATCAGCTTAAATAACTCGGTCTCGAACTGGTTTCTTGCCTCTTTACGTCCTTCAGTATTGAACTGAATGTAGGGTTGTAACCAGGCGGCTTGTGTTAATTCCACGACCCGGTGTATCTTGGTCAGCTGCATACCTTGAGACAAAATTTCAAATCTCGGTAGTGGATGGTGTATTGAATTTTGTCGTGAAGGTTTGAGATGAGTTTCTCAATAGGTCGACCTTTCAGCTGTAACTCCTCCTTCAGCTTAAGAGAATATGGTGAGAGCATCTCATCCGTCACTGACATACGTTCTGGACAAAGTGGATAATCGCTATGTGTCTCGTGTAAGGCTGCTGGATATATCAGGTCCACCTCCAGCATGTACCCCATTTCCGCATCATCAGCGATAGATTGAACGTTGAAAGACTTCTTTTCTTGTTCATCCAACCATCTAAAGTTACGTAGGGGTAAGGACTGTGACATAGCCCACCCATAAAAGTTATTAGCGTCGAGGTAGAGGATGTAATTGTTGGGTAGGAGAGGGTTGTAGTCGGCGAGGTATGGGTTGTTCGCTTTGCTATACCTGTTGGAGATCATGGATACCCCTCCACGAATACCTTTTTCTATCATGAGGTACAAGTCGATGTCATCCAGGAGCTGTAGACGAACGCCGGTCATTTTCAACATGGCGTCCCAAGAGAGACCTGGAGAGGTGTAGTAATGGGCAGGATCCAGATGATAATAGTCCATGCACATATCCCTAAAGTTTTCATAGACATCGGCCAACAACAGAACGTCCGATTTCAAATAGCGTGCATGGTAGTCACCTAGTGTTTGAATATTAAACTGGGACCATACCGTGTGTGCATGTGCATAATCACTGTCTGAAATAGGCTGTTCTCTAAGATCGTTGTAGAAGGCGTCTTGGGTGGGGAGTTGAGTGTCTGAAAACTTGCTTTCATCTGTCAAATACCCATATGGGAAAATTCCTTTTCTCAGTAATAACTGGGACGAACTTCCCCAATGCCTAGTAGCATTTGCTAGATCCTGTGTTAAATGTGACGATTTTAATCAACGTCACAAAACATTGTTGCAGAAACTTATAAAACAGGGCTACACCACCTAGCGCCTCCACTCAAAGTTTATCAAATTTGGCGATACATATGCTGATAGCAAAATACGAGCGTAGCGTGCAAGATCTATGGCGTTACGTTTCGTAACTTGTGTCTAATTCCGCTTAACCCGGGGCTAGGGGCCGTATGAACCCATGTACTTCAAGATCCTCATGGTACTCATATTGTAACGGTCAACCTGGAATTCCTAAGACGACGTTGTTGTAGAAATACCAAGCTGGTCGGTCAGAATGGCTGATTAATACGTTATACCAATCGCCAATAGTCAAATCAGTTCTGACACCACCGGTTTCTAACCGGAATTCCACATTTTATAATATTCTAAATAAATGAATAAAGGAAAATGTGATATGAATCTTCAAACGAAATTGTGTTTATTCAGTATAATTCACAGAGTGTTGTATTCATGAATGCTTCGGGAATTAGCCCGATCTCAGAATATGAATGATATTAATTAACCAAGTTATTTAAGTCAGAAGAAAACAAGCTTTCGTGAGAGTAAGGGTCCGTTGTGTGTATGTTGTACTAGTTTCCTCTGAGCGACGGGTGTAGAACAACCAGCCTGTCCATTCAGCTGTATGCGCTCAACGGAGCAAGGGAGATAACTCCTGAATGCCAAACTATCGAACTGTATTCCTGTACGTGATTTCTGTGCATAACCGAAAACGTTGATTGTACGTAGCTTGGGTGAATAACTCCGTGAACGGTGTTGACTTGAAAGGTATATCTTTGTAGGTGTAAAAACTCAGCTACAAGGTGCGGTGTATATTTAATACGCCATATTTCAATAGAATCTCATGTTATACTCTTCAAAGAACCTTCCCTTGTTCGGACCCCTGGTTGTATTTACGGGTGCGACCCGTGGTGTTCGGTGTGTAACAAACTCAGGCTTCCTTAGCATAAACTGGTTTCTTTCCTGGGCAGAAGTTATGCTTATTGAAGACCTTTATACCCTGACTTCAGCCACTGGGCAAAAGCTCTCTCATTTTCATCTGCGTAATTAAAACCCGTATTATTCCTTGATTTAGAGTTGGGGGTCGTTTATCAATTCCTCAAATAAGTAATTCTACTGGTTTATCATGGCACAGATATCCAGGCTGTAAATCTATCTGTAGGTTTTCTGATAGGATATTTATAGCTGACCATTACTTTATCCAATCCACAGCAATAACATTTTAACCATCTGACTGGTATGTTCACCCCTGCTTTTCACCCGTGATTTCACCCGTGCTTTACCCGGACTTTACCCGGACTTCTATACCCGTATTTCCAAACCCGGGGTGAAAGTCACCCGGAGTCTCGGGGTAGCATTAATATATGTAGCTGGTATAAATCCGTTTATTTAATGTCAGGGCAGGTTCAATTACCTGTTGGTAATTCCGTGTTGCTAATAGAGTTGGCTGTTCTCATGGAATGCGACCATGCAGCTTGACTTAGTACACACCAAGTGACGACTTCTGTTCTGTTCTGGTATTTATACTTTCGCGGTCTCATGACGTCAGAGACACCTGTCGGCGTTGTCAGGGTACTAAAATATCCCCGAACCCTCAGGAGAGCTTCCATCGTAAAATGACCTAATTCCAAGTTAATCATCTACAATTGCTAGTGAATAAGAACAATATTCAATTCAAGTAGCTAATTCAATCATTTAGAAGTATCAAAACATTGCAAAAGTTACTCTAAAATTAGATGAGAACTGGTTAGAGAGTGAAACCTCGCTATCGATCTCTTTGCAAACATGGCGACCATCGGCGAGATCGCACGACAAAATTTGTGAATAAACTTGGATTTAACGAACATCTGAGAAAGTTATGACTCAACAATAACTTGATGAACAACAAGAATAATCCCCTAACCGATCACTGTAAGTAGCTACAAGGACAGATTGACATTTATCTTTATAAGAAACGAAGTTGGCACTGATTTGCATAGTGCGTAGAATCTTTTGAGACTGACCGAATATATATTGAGAGAACAACAAGATGATTAAGAGTTAGCAGATAATAATTTATATCCGTTCTTCAAAGTGATAACAAAACATTGAAACTGTAACACTGAACATTGATTTGGAACACCACAATTTAACGGATTGTCACATTATCCCCCTGTTTTCTTTAAAAATGAATGTCCTCATTAAATAATTAAATGAAAACACAATTCAAGACAATACCGAGTCATATATGTACAGAACTTTGCTATTTCGTTCATGATGACAGATTTGTAATTGTCCTAATATTCAGTTTTCTTCATTTGTTTTCTAGGATCATCATGATGGACGATGCGCCTATGGTCTGGACTCTGGCTGCGCGGCCTCTTGCCATGCATGGGTTGACGTACCCATGGTGGTCGATACTGTGGGTATCGCTGTCTGCCGTAGTTGTTGGGTCGTTGTGGTTCGTCTCTCCAGGGGCGAAACCCTTCCCATCGGGGGTGACTTGCCTCTTCTCTGGGACGATAAACCTCCTGTTGAGGGCGCTTGACTTCGCTCCTTGGGCGGGCTGTTTCACTGCGAGAGCGGGTTGGTTTTTCAGCAGGATGAGCTGCATTAACGGCATGATGGCTCTCAGACGCTTGTGGAGTTCCTGGTTTTGGAGTAACATCTTCGTTGTCGAGAATGGAGACATCAGGGGAGTCGTCGATCTCACTGTTGTTGCTGTGAGTGGGGGAGAAAAGCGAATCCACATAGATAACAGGTTCATTTGGTTTTTCTGAAGTTGTTTGGCTCGGCTTCAAAGTCTCCGTTTCTAATCCGACGACTACCCTGCTGTGGCTATGATTTTCAATGAACTCAGGGATTTTATTCCTGACGAACTCAAATCCCTCCGCCTGGTGCTTCATCGCAGCTGTTACGTTTGCATGAGCATCAATCGAAGCCTGGTATAAAGATCGGAGTATACTGGTCTGTTCAGTCAGGCCCTGCTCAATTTTTATCGAAGTCTCTGTGAAAACTGACATGGCTCTATTCATTCTGGACATTTCCGAGGTGAGGCCAGAGATTGATTTGGTGAGGTCCGAGACGGCACAGCTGATTTCCGAGTTTTTGGAGTTGGAGGCCTTGAGGATGCCGGCGATCTGAGAAAAATTGACGTTGGTGGTCATCAGTTGATTCACCACTGGTCTTAGATCTTGTTCCGGGGGTGTGACCTGTTTATGAACCCCTGTCATGATGGTTGATGTCATTGCTTCCACCGTGTCTTTGACCGTCTCTTTAATTATTTTGGTGATCGTCTCCAAAGAAGCATATTCTCTTTTACTGGAATCGGATGGTTTCCCAATAGGTTTCTTAATTCCGGTGGTGGTTTTCTTCTTTGGTTTAGGTTTAGATTTCGTGGGCGGTTTTATGGCTGCAACATCACAATCCTGTAGAAGATCTCGAACCTCATTGTCTCCTGGATGAAGGTCGATGCTTTCAACTAATGGTGCAGGATCATTGGATACTTGGCATTCTGGAATAGTACCAATTTCGGTGATGGTGTTAGGGGTAACCTCCTTTTCGATACCATCGTTGGAAATGGGAACATCTGTAATGCTGGTCACATCGTTACTGGAAACCATCGTATTGGAAATGACATAAGTGGAATCAGCATTCGGAGGATTCGTATCCAGGATTACTTTTTCTGGGTCGATTGCATCCGTGGAGATAGAGTCAACAGCATGTCGCAATTCAATTATATCATTGACCTGGTTTAGGATCCTGGGATAGTGCCGAAATACTTCCATCACTTCATCCAAGTCGCACCCTGGAATTCGTTGAACGTTGCGAGTCTTCGTCGGAATCTCAATTGGGATTAGAGGAGGCAAGCTGGTTGATGGAGTCAGTATTTCTTCATTTCTGGTGGTTTGTGCCTGGGCCCCTGCTCCTTTGTCATAAAACCTAATTGACTCAGCTTTGGACATGGCGTTGGCATCTTCTGGTTTAAGAACATATGGTGTTTTGATTCCACCAACGTTTTCCATTGAGTTGCACGAGGGGTGTTTGTCGTCCATATGTTTCTTTATTTCGTCCAATCTCAGAGCAATTTTATTGCAACTTCCACAGGCATATGGCGCCTCAAATCTATAGTGGTGGTTGGTCACTATGTGTCTGATCACTTGCTGTTTATCCCCTATATAGGCACACCTGGCACAGCTGTATGCAGCCCCTCTCTTTCCAAACGCTTTCTTTGCTCTATCTGACATCTGGCTCCTGAAAAGAGCAAGGGAAATGTGTATTAGCTAGTATTGCTCAATGCAGTGATATGTTATCCCTACCAGCTACCGGATTCTGTGCCATGATTTATTGTGTTTCCTGTGTCTAGGATGTTGGGTTTTACCCTCCCCTTGGATTTTTCCAAAGCTTTCTTTGCCCATTTCAGAATGGTTACTCCCTCATATGGTTTTAACTTATTGTGGTGTACGACTCTCTTTTTACCATTTTCATCCATCTGGATAATGTAATCCAAGTCATTAAATTTCTTGATTACTACATGTGGTCCGCTGTATGGGAGTGTTAGTTTTGCACTGATACCCTTCTCTCGTTTCTCGTGATAGTACCACACATAATCCCCCGGTTTGTAGATGTGTGCTAAAGTTTTCCCATCGTAAGTTTTCTTTTGTCGCTTGGCCGCGATTTTGAGACGCTGGCGGGTAATGTCATGGGCGTGTTGTAACTTGTCACGAAGTTCATCAACGTATTCACCATATGTTCTCAAGTTTTCTTGATCATCTGGACCAACGGTACCAAATATTACCTCAGCTGGGAGTCGTACTTCTCGACCAAGCATCAGCAAATTTGGAGTCAAGCCTGTGCCATCATGAGGGGTAGCTCTGTATGCCGCAGCCAAACATCCTAAGTAAAGGTCCCAGCTTTCTTGATCATCCTTGATGTAAGACCGGATCATTCGTACTAGTGTGCGATTAAAGCGTTCCACCTTCCCATTACACTGGGGATGTCTAGGCGTCGTTCGAGTTTTCCGAATTTCAAGTAGTTTACAAAGTTCGGTAAATATGTCGCTTGTATAGTTCGATCCCTGATCACTGTGCAAGTCTAAAGGACAGCCATACCTACTAATGACTTCATTCAGAATAACTTGAGCACACGTCTCTGCTGTTTGATCCGGGATTGGAAATATCTCCACCCAATTGGTAAAATGGTCTGTTACAACTATGATGTACTTGTTCCCTCGTTCCGTCTCTGGGAAAGGCCCTAAAATATCCGTCGATAGCCTGTCAAGAGGGGCTCCGACTCTCATATCTCCAAGAGGTGCTGTGGGTGACTTCGTCGGGGCTTTGTTGGCTCCGCAAGTATCACAACGACGAACCCAGTTTTCTACATCCTCTCTAAGCTTCCACCAGTAAAATCTCTGTAGAGTTTTCTCACTAGTCTTTTTACGACCTAAGTGACCCGCAAGGATGGACCCGTGCATCTGACTGAGGACAAGGTCTCTCATACTTCTGGGAACCAGGAATTGCCAGTGACTGCCAGTAGCATCCTTGCGGAGAAATTTCCGGAAAAGTACTCCATCCATTACAGTGAGGTTGTCCCACGAATTCCAGTAATGTCTTGAGGCTGGACTCGATGCACATACGTCTGGTCCAGAGGGTCGTTGACCATCCTCAAATGACTTGAACACTGGTCCTATATCTGGGTCCTCTAGTTGCTTTTTCCTCAGTGTTGACATAGCATAACCCTGCATCCAGGGTGTCTCAGAAACTTTGCGATTTACCGCAGAAGGATCCAATCCTTTGTTCTGCGCGTCGAGGGAAGTTTCTGTAACATCGATATTACCAGCACATGGTTCAATGGTGTTCTCCTCGATCACTCCGACCTCTAGGTTCCGACATGACTGGCATTTGCCACTAGCCATGTGCCCAGTCTCAAGGTCTTTCAGGGTGACCATACCAAGGAACAACAGCACAAACCAACGGGTTGCCGCGAACACCCTATTCATCAGCCTTCGTAAAAAGTTGTCAGTTCTGGGGTTTGCAGACGATTTATTGAGTGAGTTAACCCTCCGTAGCTCATCTTCGGCTTTAGGGCTCTCTACCAATGTACTCTGCATTTCCACACCTCTTTTCTGACACTTTATACAAGGGCCACATTTCAAAGTCCCATCTTGAAATGTATCATCTTCAACAGGATTGGGATATCGAGACATAGCATCGGCATTCTGATGCCGATTTCCGGGTCTATGTTCGATGTCAAAATTGAACGCTGACAGCGTTTCAATCCATCTTGCAATTCTGTTCTTTGGTTCCTTAAGGCTAAATAACCACTTCAAGGCAGCGTGATCTGTTCTTACGAGAAATTTCCTTCCCAAAAGATAGTGACGGAAATACTCTGTGAAATATTTCACAGCTAGCAGTTCTCGATCTGTCACACAATAGTTTCGTTCTGCCTTGTTCAAGGTACGACTAGCATATGATATAACTCTCTCTCTGCCCTCCTGGATTTGAGACAACACAGATCCTATACTGACGTCACAAGCATCGGTATCTAAGATAAACTGACAATCATCTTTCGGGTATCCCATGATATCTGAGCCAGTTAATGTTGTTTTCAACCATTTAAATGCCTCCTCGCATTTAGAAGTCCATTCAAAGGGTTTATTCTTTTTTGTCAATTCAGTCAAAGGATGTACCATCTTTGAAAAGTCTCGCATCCACCGTCGATAATAACTTCCTAGTCCCAGTATACCCTAACTTGGGTAACATTGGTTGGAGTAGGCCAGTCTATTAACTTTTGCACATTATCAGGATTTGGTTTGACACCTTCACCAGAAACAATGTGGCCAAGGAATTCAACTTCTTTCCTCATCAAATGACATTTTGATGGTTTAAGTTTGAGGTTGGCACGTTTGATTTTTTCTAGAACTTCACGTAATCTCTGTACGTGTTCTTCGAAAGTGTGACTGAATATCACAACGTCATCCAGGTAAATGAGACAGGTGACCCATTGTAGTCCAGACAAAGCCAGTTCTATGCACCTTTGAAAGGTCGCGGGCGCGTTGCAAAGCCCAAACGGCATGGTCAAATGCTCAAATAAACCATATTTTACCACAAATGCAGTCTTGGGTATGTCTTCCTTTTTGATAGGAACTTGGTTGTATGCTGAAGTTAGATCAAGCGTGGAAAACCACGTTGCTCCTTCTATAGCATCAAGACAATCTTGAACTCTGGGTAATGGAAATGCATCTTTCTTCGTTACCGAATTCAATCGTCTGAAGTCACAGCATGGCCTTACTTTACCATTTTTCTTTCGTACTAGCACGATGGGTGAAGCCCATGGTGAAGTTGAGGGTCTGATAGATCCCTGTTTTTGAAGGTTTTCTAAAGCCTTTTTATCTTCACCAGCAAATGCTAAAGGTATACGTCTGGGAGGCTGTTTGATGGGCTTGGCATCACCGGTATCAATAGCATGTTCCGCCAAATGTGTAAGCCCTAAATCGTATTCATCTTTGGAGAATACATCTCTATAGTCTTTCAGGAGGTCTGCAACGGTGTCGTGTTTGCCGGAGTCCAACTGATTCACAGTCTCTTCATAGAGATCTGTAAGATGCACTGGAATGTCTGATTTCTTACTCTCCATTCTGGAAGAATCAGACATCTTACGTGCGGTGTTGGATATGGGATTTGTCAGTTGAATTCGACGAATGGAGTCAAAATTATTTTCATCAGACTCATTTTCTGTATCCATAATCACGGAGATATCAGAGCTCACTGATTCTGCAAAGCCAAGACACGTATTCCTCATGATATCCGTTGGACCATGGAAAGGGTTAATAACCCTGATCATCGTATTGGAACTCTCTCCGGGTTTAATGATACATGGCGCAACTAAAAGAGAATATTTCTCCGTAAATTGTGGTGATCCTTCAATCACCATGTCCATTTTGACGTCATTATCCCCATTTATAGTTACATCAATAATGGCTTCACTCATCCCTGGGATATTAACATCATGAGCAGCAACTACTCTTCTGAGCTTAGGTTGCGGGATCTGTTTAAGGGGTATGATAACCTTATCCAGGATCATTTTCCCTTCACTCAGGAGTATGTCGGCTGGTCCATTTGATCCTTTTTGAAGAATGTCAGTTCCTAAAAGTATTTCATCTTCAATATCAGCAATGGCCAATTCCTCTTCTAATTTCAAAGCTCCTAGGAAAATATCAAAGGTAGCTTTACCCCTATATGTCATGGCTCTCCCATCGGCGCAAGATATTATTTTCTTCCCTGGTTGTTTAATTTCAGGGCGCTGAAAATAAGGTATTCTCGATAATACCCTTTCAGACACAATAGTCTTTGTGGCGCCGGTATCTACCGTATAAGTAACTTCTATACCATTCAGAGTTCCCTGGATATATACTCCGTCGTATTTCGGAATTTCTCGTCTGACAGACTGAGAGAAATTTTCCGAAATATTATGAGATATATCCCCCCGTTTTGGAGATACCAGTATATTACGTTGGCCACTGACATATGGGACCGACTCCTGGCCTACTGAGGCGATCCCCTGGAGTTTGTTGGCTGAGATGCATTGCTATTATTAACCTGCGAATTCATGGCCGCAACTCCACTGGAATGTCCTGAAAGAGGAACAAAAGGCTGGGCCCTGACATTCCATGGCATTTTCTGTGGTGTTTGGGTGCAATTTCGAGCGAAATGTGACCCTCCACATTTGAAACAACCCGTGAAGTTTGTTACAGGGTATTTCTGATGGGTGTCCTCATTCATTTTGAACTTTTCATGGTGAGATAGATTTCCTTGGGGGAAATTGAATCTATTGTTGCCGTGGTAAGCATAGGGGCGGTGTTCAATTTTCTGGATGCGCTCTGTCAAAGACCCCACCATTCCCTTAATCTCGTCTCGCAGTCCTTTAATCTGATTGGCCGTTTCTTCTGGTTTTGTTTTGATATCAGGTTTCTGTTTATTTCCATATTTCTGTACCCCTTGTTTGCCATTATTCCCGTTTCGAGATTTGGATGGAGGGCTTGTATGTACATTTTCATTCTGACATTCCACACCCGTATCATCAGTACTGTCTTTAAAGAAGCGAGTCGGCCGCTTTTGTCGTCTTTCCGGGTCGTTTCCTCCGCTTCGTCTATGAGTCTCGACGAAGTTTACAACTTCATAGACTGCTTCATCAATATCCCTTGGCTCTTTAACATACTCCACGTGAAAACGTGCATTTTCGTCATAAAGTCCGTCCAGAAACCGCCTAAGTAAATCTTCTCTCCGTGTAGTATGATCTCTATTAGCGTGTGCCTTGTCATATAATCGCTTAAGTTCAGCTGCGTAATCTTCTACTTTCTCACCACCATTTTGGTTTCTGTTACTGAAGACAGCACCAAATGTTTTCGGGGTTTCAACCCTTTTAAAACGATGACCTAATTCCCCCACGAGTGATTCGTAGTTTCCACGAATTGTGCGAGAAAGTTGACCATAAACAAATTCTCCCGCTCTTCCTTGAAGACGGGGTAAAATTTCCGCAAGTTTCTCTTTTTCGGACCACCCCTTTAGTCTAGCGACGTCTTTGAAACGATTAAACCAGACTTCCCATTTTTCAGCCCCTGTAAATGACGGGAGCTTCGCATTTGATTGCCTGGGCATTTCAAACCATTTGGTGCCTTCTTTACTACTGTGTGTAGCATTACTGTCATCAGAATCGTTACCATCACTACTGGAATTGTTATCACTTACGGGTGATGTTTTTCTATTTCTGTTTTCTGAGCGCCAAATTTCCTCTCTGCTTTTGCTATTTCTTCTCGGTTTATTCCTGGAAGCTGATCTGTTACGGCAGACTGACTGCTTACCCGGACTGCTAACTTCGGGTAGTGAATCACGGGGTGATTTATTAATGCTAGAAATAGCTTCTGTTACTGCTCCTTTTATTATTGATGCTACCTCTACCATTGTTCCACGCAGTACATCTCCAACAATATTGGAGACGTCTTTTCTTAAATCACCCGTAGATAATTTATCAGTCTCCAGTGTATCCCCAGTCATCATTGAATAGCATGTGTTCTTCCCTATTTCCCCATTTAAACTCGTGATATTATGTACACCCTCGCTGCACACTGATGGAGCATGTATTCCAGTATTTTCAGATTCACTTGCTGTATCTTCTTCAGTTGAAAATGTGCCAGATTTTGTCCCCCGTCTACTCCGCCTGGGACCAGGTGTTTTAAAATGTTCTCCGGTTTCCATCCTTGTAATCCGTATTTCTGTTGGTATGCAGATATGATAATTTTTCCGGGCTGGGTAAGTATCGCTGGATTCAGGGTATATTCTGAATCCCACTTCGGACACCAAAAATGTAACGGTCAACCTGGAATTCCTAAGACGACGTTGTTGTAGAAATACCAAGCTGGTCGGTCAGAATGGCTGATTAATACGTTATACCAATCGCCAATAGTCAAATCAGTTCTGACACCACCGGTTTCTAACCGGAATTCCACATTTTATAATATTCTAAATAAATGAATAAAGGAAAATGTGATATGAATCTTCAAACGAAATTGTGTTTATTCAGTATAATTCACAGAGTGTTGTATTCATGAATGCTTCGGGAATTAGCCCGATCTCAGAATATGAATGATATTAATTAACCAAGTTATTTAAGTCAGAAGAAAACAAGCTTTCGTGAGAGTAAGGGTCCGTTGTGTGTATGTTGTACTAGTTTCCTCTGAGCGACGGGTGTAGAACAGGCCTCAGGCTCCTAAATAAAAAAAAGTCCCGATCCGTTAAACGTAATCTCTGCCAAAGACCAGAATTTTGCCGATTTTTTTCCGCCTTCGTTGCAACGATTAATAGAAAGCCGTTGGTACCACTGGCAAGTATTGTATTTGTTCTATTCAGCTACAAATTTTATTTCGATTCACTGCTCGATAACATGCCTCGCCGGGGCACTATTTCCGGGGCCTAGGCACTGCTTTCAGCAGGCAGAGAAAACAGCGAAATGAGCACCTCATGTGTAGAGGCGCGCACAGCTTAAAATTTTGACGGTAAAAGTTTGACAAGAAGTTGGTCACCTTGTAGCGCTTGAAATAAACTACTTCCTGTCGAAAGATGAATGTCTAAACTTAATTAGGGAACCAGCGACGTACAGTTTTGTTAATACTGCCGAACGTTTAAATTATTTAGGAGTCTGAGGCCAACAACCAGCCTGTCCATTCAGCTGTATGCGCTCAACGGAGCAAGGGAGATAACTCCTGAATGCCAAACTATCGAACTGTATTCCTGTACGTGATTTCTGTGCATAACCGAAAACGTTGATTGTACGTAGCTTGGGTGAATAACTCCGTGAACGGTGTTGACTTGAAAGGTATATCTTTGTAGGTGTAAAAACTCAGCTACAACGTGCGGTGTATATTTAATACGCCATATTTCAATAGAATCTCATGTTATACTCTTCAAAGAACATTCCCTTGTACGGACCCCTGGTTGTATTTACGGGTGCGACCCGTGGTGTTCTGTGTGTAACAAACTCGGGCTTCCTTAGCATAAACTGGTTTCTTTCCTGGGCAGAAGTTATGCTTATTGAAGACCTTTATACCCTGACTTCAGCCACTGGGCAAAAGCTCTCTCATTTTCATCTGCGTAATTAAAACCCATATTATTCCTTGATTTAGAGTTGGGGGTCGTTTATCAATTCCTCAAATAAGTAATTCTACTGGTTTATCATGGCACAGATATCCAGGCTGTAAATCTATCTGTAGGTTTTCTGATAGGATATTTATAGCTGACCATTACTTTATCCAATCCACAGCAATAACATTTTAACCATCTGACTGGTATGTTCACCCGTGCTTTTCACCCGTGATTTCACCCGTGCTTTACCCGGACTTTACCCGGACTTCTATACCCGTATTTCCAAACCCGGGGTGAAAGTCACCCGGAGTCTCGGGGTAGCATTAATATATGTAGCTGGTATAAATCCGTTTATTTAATGTCAGGGCAGGTTCAATTACCTGTTGGTAATTCCGTGTTGCTAATAGAGTTGGCTGTTCTCATGGAATGCGACCATGCAGCTTGACTTAGTACACACCAAGTGACGACTTCTGTTCTGTTCTGGTATTTATACTTTCGCGGTCTCATGACGTCAGAGACACCTGTCGGCGTTGTCAGGGTACTAAAATATCCCCGAACCCTCGGGAGAGCTTCCATCGTAAAATGACCTAATTCCAAGTTAATCATCTACAATTGCTAGTGAATAAGAACAATATTCAATTCAAGTAGCTAATTCAATCATTTAGAAGTATCAAAACATTGCAAAAGTTACTCTAAAATTAGATGAGAACTGGTTAGAGAGTGAAACCTCGCTATCGATCTCTTTGCAAACATGGCGACCATCGGCGAGATCGCACGACAAAATTTGTGAATAAACTTGGATTTAACGAACATCTGAGAAAGTTATGACTCAACAATAACTTGATGAACAACAAGAATAATCCCCTAACCGATCACTGTAAGTAGCTACAAGGACTGATTGACATTTATCTTTATAAGAAACGAAGTTGGCACTGGTTTGCATAGTGCGTAGAATCTTTTGAGACTGACCGAATATATATTGAGAGAACAACAAGATGATTAAGAGTTAGCAGATAATAATTTATATCCGTTCTTCAAAGTGATAACAAAACATTGAAACTGTAACACTGAACATTGATTTGGAACACCACAATTTAACGGATTGTCACAATATGAACAGTCACAATCAAAGCGTGACTGAGATACATCATTCTTTGGATGACGACTTTACAACGAATATTATGGATTAAGAATACTGATCAGCGGAGCAGATTTGATATTTTTGGAACATCATGATATCTTGCCGGCACTATTACTATTGAAAACTGTTGACCGCTCCTCTCTTGCAGGAAACAAGCCTATGTTTATGTATACTATGATTGTCTTTTTGAATTTGATGCTAATACTGTTATATGGAATATGGAATAGGTCTTTGGATTATGGACGCGGATATTCTTCAATGGACGACGGCTGAATTATGAATGACGGACCAGACGCTTGTAATCTGTTTGGGATGGGGAAAATGTCTCAGCAGATGGCGGAACTTGTTTTCACTATCCTTGGATAGATTTTCAACTAATGTTTCGAGAGAGGCGTGGAGAAATTGTAGAGAATCTAGAAATCTCAAATTGCCTAGAGAGAAAGAAATATACTTCTGAAAATTGTTCGGAATGGAGGAGATATTTCGGGTCTTGTATTTCCCCAGGATGCTACAGATAAGATGACCATCGTAGCCTCGTGTGTTGTGCAAAATAACGGGAATGAAAAACTGGCGCTCCTCCTGTCTGGTAGATCTTCTGAAGCGGTACTGCAAATTCCACTGATTGTGAGCAGGTCCTCGATATCTCCCAGACAAGTGGCAATGATCGCGCACTCGATCGGTGTGAAGTTCTTTCTCGAAAATATGGCAATGCGTAGCTTGTGTGAAGGAATGTTGTTCCTCTCGAGTGAGCTCCATGGGAATGACCGATTCCAAGATGGAGCATATACGACCATCTTCAATGAGACGATCCAAAAATGTTTCCACCACATTGGGACCCCGGTAGACAACTGCAGGAGTACTGTATGCCGCCGGTAAGCTGCTAACCACTGTAAAACAAAATCCCGACGGTTCGTGTTGTTCACATTTCGTGGTGATGCCTGACTGAGAGTGTATTTTCCGCGTGAAACACTCGAAATAGCAAAGATGACAAAGGGTACGCGGAGTTGCTTCTTGATATTTTTGAATGATAACCATTGTTCTTCCGGTGTTTCTGGGAGTTTGATCCGTTGGGGTCCATGAGGAGAGCAGTGAGGGAGATGGTCATCCAGCACGCGTTGGGAAGCAAATCTGTGCAAGCAATAGTTGCAATAGAATTGTTTACCATCGTGCTTAGTGCTATTGACCAACAGACGACTCATCTTCTTGATCAGGCAAAAGTGTCTTTTATCTTCCTTGGTAATGAGAAGCAGATCCACATGGATGTCAAACCTATGTAGCGTAATATGCAGGGGAAAAACTTCTCTGTCATAGCCGAAAACATTGATGGAAATAGTGTTGGAAAAATTGATGGAAAAATTCGACCTTGGCGACCTGGGATAGCGACATGGGAAAAGTCAGGCATTCAATTCGTCCATGTAAGCTATATAATGCTCAGGGCGATTGAGGTTCATTTCTGCTGTATGGAGGGCTGCCAAAATACACCATCAAAAAAATTAAAAAGAATCCGTATTGACCACGTTGACAAGAGCTTTCTTGTCAGCTGGAGATTTAGGTGTGGGGATATAGTTGCTTCCATCAAAAGGTATGTACTGAGCCAGATGGATGTCGAGATGTAGTATTTCATCTATTAACCAAGAGCTCCCATCGCGTTGATAGTCCTGAATTACAAGCGCCTGGTCCGTCATTCATAATTCAGCCGTCGTCCATTAGAGAATATCCGCGTCCATAATCCAAAGACCTATTCCATATTCCATATAACAGTATTAGCACCAAATTCAAAAAGACAATCATAGTATACATAAATATAGGCTTGTTTCCTGCAAGAGAGAAGCGGTCAACAGTTTTCAATGATGCCGGCAAGACATCATGATGTTCCAAAAATATCAAATACGTATCGCTGATCAGTATTCTTAATCCATAATATTCGTTGTAAAGTCGTCATCCAAAGAATGATGTATCTCAGTCACGCTTTGATTGTGACTGTTCATATGAGTACCATGAGGATCTTGAAGTACATGGGTTCATACGGACCCAAGCCCCGGGTTAAGCGGAATTAGACACAAGTTACGAAACGTCACGCCATAGATCTTGCACGCTACGCTCGTATTTTGCTATCAGCATGCGATATGTATCGCCAAATTTGAGAAACTTTGAGTGGAGGCGCTTGGTGGTGTAGCCCTGTTTTATAAGTTTCTGCAACAATGTTTTGTGACGTTGATTAAATCGTCACATTTAACACAGGATCTAGCAAATGCTACTAGGCGTGATATGGATACGCCATATGCAGGTCCCACTGGAATATTACTGTCCAGAAAGGGATAGTTTACGATGTCGAAATTGTAATCATCGCTTTTATCATACAGTCGACGACAGAGAAGGCCCGCTTCATTTTTATAGAGATATAGGTCTAAATACGATGTGCCTGTAGGGTTATCTGTAGTTTCCTTCAAATCCAGTGAAGGTGGATATTTATCCTTCACTGCGTCATTTATATAGCGATTATCCACAGCGAGAAGATCGTCTATATTGCGTCTGGTGAAGGAGAAGGAACGGGCTTTGAATGGATCGGTTTTTGAAAGCGCCTGCATATAGTCATATTCATAAGAGAACAAATATAGGTCAGCCAATAGGGGTGCACAATTAGTACCCATTGGAATACCTATATGCTGTTGATATATTGTGTTGCCAAATTTCACGTAGACATTTTTAATGAGAAATTCAAACAATTCTATAAACAAAGAAACATCCCATGAATGATATCTCTTGTATGTAGTAGAGCTAAAGAATGCTTTATGGCTTCCGACATTAATATATCTACGATCAGTTTTCTTGAACACAGATACTATTAATGAACTTAGACGGTCAATAAGGTCCTGATGAGGGATTGTGGTATAGAGAGTCCATAAATCCCATGTGGATACATGTCTATACGGTATGTGACCTTTAGCATCAAGTTCTTCCGTAAGACATTTTGAGTTTTTCAATATCCACATACATTCAACGCCAGAGTTTTTAGAAATAGTGGCACAATACCTTTCCCAAAATGTTTTTACCTCCTGAAGGGCCCTCGTCAACAGGGTTGAAAGAAGCTTGGTGTTGCAGCTTCTAGAACCAGCTATGAATCTAGCATTGTATGGTGATTTATGCATTTTGGGAGTCCAGTATACTTTTGGTATATCGTTATGTTTGGTTGGAAGGCAAATACCTCTTTCCTTGAGAAACGTTTTGTGATTGTTAAATAAATCTTCCAGAGTAAATGCAGTTTGAGAGTAAGTAGACGTATTTGATGACGATATGTTTACACTCAATTGTTCAACCAGCACCTGGTAATAGTAAAATTTACATGTGAATATTATATTATTTGGAGCTTTGTCTGCTGGGACTATGACGAATTTACTCTGAAGATTTGCTAGAACTTCTTGCGAATTGGGGCTTCTCAGTACTTGTTTTGCTTGGGGAAGGGTACTTCTGTTAATATAGCGGATTGTTTCAACGACCTTGCTCTTGGTGAGGTCCAGCCAATCATCGAGTACTGTAGGTTCAACTTTTTTTCGCTTAGACCAATCAATAACGTACTGTTCCAAAGCAGACAGGACTATCTTCTAGTCGGCCTTCAGATTTATATTTCTCGGCTTTCTATATTTAGGTCTCTTCATTAGGAGTAATCTTAGGTCCTTATCACTCACCACATCAAGGTCACCAGTCACAACATGTTTGCATGGTGTATAGATAAAGTTCGACGATTCACAATCACAACTATAGCCCCCCGACGTGTATAAGTTCCAGTCAAACTTCTTGACAGCATTAGAGTAATTGAATATTTTGGTGGCTATAGATTTAGTATACTTATATGAAATGCAAGGAGGTTCTGTGAATTTAAAATAGTTTGGTACAGTATTGCTTATCTCTGGATCATTCAGGATTCGAGGTAAATTAATAATGTCCAGTCCTTTATCTAAGTAGTTGAGTTTCAAGAAAAGCCGATCTTGGGATGTTTCGATTATGTTCACTGGACGATACAACCGAAAATACGCTATATCTTGACATACTTTAGAGATTTTGGGTGGTATTATATTTTCTGAGGACGCAGATTGTTGTATATCTCTGGTTATATGATTTAAAGCTCTCAGAGGTAACGCATACAGAACTGTACGTAAGCTATGTGTACTATTGGGTGTGTTAGTTAAACCCACTCAGTAATTTAAAGTGATATGATCGTGAATCATCGCACTATTAAACTTTCTCCAACCATGGCTGCGATGTCTCCGTTGATGGGGTTTAAATAGCTGGGTAATATTGGATATATTTGAACGGCGGTTTGTAACATTGCCGAACCCACTGACATTGTCATTTAAAACATACGGAAAGACTGACCAAGTTCTAGCATCCAGAATAGTTCCCGCTCTCGGATTTTTCTCTCAAATTCAAAGGGGGAAACCTTGGTAGATGGATAGACGACGTCTATGATCTGAATACTAAAGTTATCCCAGCCATGGTCGGGTCCAGAAAAATGTTTACCTATAAGCAATTGCTTCTTCCTAACGGATTTTTCTGTGACCATTCACCCTAAGATGGAGTCTTTGGGTGGTCTTGCCAACATACTGTTGACCACACTGTTGAGTTACCAGTTAACGCGGAACTAAATGACGCTGAAGTATTAAAGAGTGGACACGTGAGACATCCACGGTGTCCACACATAGAAAACTGTGGTGAATTTTCTGTAGGGCTTCGGCTAGTTGAGATTCCAGTTGTGATAGGTTAGTAATGATAGCATTGGGACATCGGAAGGTGGGCTCGGAGAAGATAGGATCCCCGTCGCTGTTCGGTCGTACCATACGGATTTGTAAAGAAAGGTACCATTTGAAGCCTCGGTGTTTAGGAAGGTCTACGGTGATGAGCTTACGAAGCTTTGGTTCTGTGTTCTTAAGAAACAGTAATACATCCACATTATCATCGGATGAAGGAGGAATGAAGTGAGTGTGTACGGTACCTTCCAGTGCTGATGTGTCTGGCCTGGCGCCATCCACTTGTTTCCTATGGCAACTGTCACAGTGCTGTGAATGTGCGTTGAAATATTTCTCGGGCGGTGGTCGATGGCAGGCAGTGCATTCTCTCCCTTGAGTCGAACATTCATGGCAGAATGGTTTTCCGGTGAGGAGCGGTTTGATGATTCCGCAAAAGTTACATTTAGACTGATGTGGTGGTAGGTCTGTTCTCACCCGCTTGACCCTGCTATGATGTGCGCCATAAACATGCCTTTTCCTCGTATGAGCACGCTGATGAGTTCAAAGATTATCCATGCTAGTGAAGGGTTTTCGACATGTGGAACAGATGATTGGTTGACTGGTGTGACTGCGTCGATGGCGAAGCATATTTCTTCGATTCGTGAAGGTTTGAGAGCAAACATCGCATTGAATATGAGAAATGGTAGGCACGGAGCGACAGATAGTATCGGCGAGTAGTTGTATTCGGCGTAAATTAACAGCAACGTCGTTATAGGCGCCCCGCTCTGTAGCCCAAACATTTAGGGCATTTACGTCCGTAAATGGGTCAATTTTAGAATGAAGAATGACACGATGGGTAGTCGCTTTTATAGCATACGGTGGTGGATGGCTAAAAATAAGCTGATCGTTGATTGGTGACTATTTTTAGACAATAGAAGAGCTGCCCTCTGATTGGTGGATATTTTAGACAATGGAAGAGCTGTGCTCTGATTGGTGGGTATAATTAGACAATAGAAGAGCTGCGCTCTGATTGGTGGATTTAGACAATAGAAGAGCTGCCCTCTGATTGGTGGATATTTTAGACAATGGAAGAGCTGTGCCCTGATTGGTGGGTATAATTAGACGATAGAAGAGCTGCGCTCTGATTGGTGGATTTTTTTAGACAATAGAAGAGCTGAGCTGGATATATTTAGACATTTCAATCTCACCAGTGAGTATTGATTATCTCACCCCCAACCATTGTCATGATGATTGTTATGTCTGCCATTTCACTATCGATTATTACAGAAATTGCATACAACGATATATTAATAAATGATACTGAAATGTACTATTTCTCACACAATGGGTATATCGAGGGCGTAGAATGTATATTTCTACCTTCATGGGTATATTAACCGTCATAGTCAAGCCGTCTCTATACTCTATCACAAGTAACAGTAAAAGTGCAAATTCGGGCCTATTTGGGGGCGATAACCCTGTTGGCCAAATTCCTGGTTATCGCCCCTGATTCGAACATTTCCATCCTACACAGGCCCGAATTTGCACTTTAGTTACTTCAATGGTAATTGATATCGCACCGGTCATTCCCGGTGACGTCACGTGTGGGTCAAGTCCCTTGATTAATAAACCTCTATACCTCTTCCATTTCATCTTCCACACACACCTACCAGGTAACCAGAACGAACATGGTCCCATCTCCCAAAACACACTCATTTGCACTTCCGAAACTCCCCTTTCTCTACTACTTCCAGAGTGCGCAGGCGCATATCACTCCCTGTCCGACTCTACTTCATGAATGCTTCACTAGGACACCTCACGCGACCCATTGGTCCATCTCGACACGAAAACGTCCATTCCAATACCTTTTTGCTCCCCACGTATGCTTCAATGGGACACCCCATACAACCCATTTGGACCGTATATTGGGCCATCTCCACCCACAACCCACCAACCCAGATCCGCCTATGCTCAGTTAGACTTTTCAGCGAAACTCAACCCATGGCCTGGAGACACCTACCATCGCATTCTACGGTGTGAGACAGAAAATATAATATGCCACACCCATTTCCGTAAATTTCCATACGTGGGTTCCCCGATGGGCCTAACATTGAAGAAACTGAAGCGTACAGTTATTTAGGGGCAAATAACGCTTGCTGCGCCGTTACGTGACCGGAAGTCACCTTTGACCTGGAAGTGACTCCACACCCTCACCCATACCAGATTTAGCCTTTATATACTACTTGTCTCTTCAAATGACGTGTAATCGATAAATAAATTAAACGCAACATAACATAGGATATCATAATAATTTACCGACATATCTATCCTTGACAAAAAAAGGCATTGTATGGAAAACACAATAGGTGACTACATGTAGGGAACCTTGTTAAACGTGGAAAAGCTACCCGTCAAGCTGTATTGCACACTGTGTTCCTGGTTTGAAGATCCTTACATGACGAACTTCCCCCCAAAAGTACATGCTCTGACGCAGTCACAACATCAGGTGTACCAAACTCCCACAAGAATCTTTGATGTAACTTGAAAATATTTTAATGAGCTAGTGACGATGGCTCTCATTGGCTGCTGCCTCCTTCGATGCAGACAATACTTCAATTATCAACGGATGTAGATTTCATTTCCGCACACTCCCCGCCACTTCAGCTTGACAAAGCGTTCACTTCAAATAAATGTCCACTTTTGGCTGTGATTTCAAAATAGTACTGTGGTTGTGAAAGTTTTGAAGTTATTCTGTTACGGTAATTTCCCTATTAATTCACCTTCCAAACTTAATTCGAAAACGGCCGATTTTTTCGCTGTCGTGATTTTGTCCATCCTAATAAAACGAACACGGGAGCATTTTCAATATCCGTGAAACAATAAATTCGAACACTCCCGTTTTCGCCACGGAGTTCGTGTCGATGAAAGTAAAGTGAATGTGTTACTAGAATCTCGTATAGTATATCGGCGTGTGCTATTATTTGTAAGCGCAGAGAAACAACAGGGAATGGTACAATATAATCAGACTGAATTACTATTACTTACAGTCTATAAGGAATAAAATTGATTCAATTAACTCCGCAGTCCTGTAATTTTATCCTAACTTGATCGCGTTTCGCCGCAGTCAGGAAAAATATATACGGTAGTCCCCGCACGTGGTCGAGTGTCTGCACACGGCCCGCTATTGAATCATTCTTCACTTTCCAGCCGTTCGTATATCAAATATCTTTATAGGGATTAATAGGGAAATTACCGTATTTCCAATAAATGATACATGTCACGCATTTTAATCTTACCATCAAGACGAGACATTGCATCTGGAGGCCTTTTATCACGGATGTGACGGGAATGACCGGTGCAATATCAATCAAGATTGAAGTAACTGAAGGGCAAATTCGGGCCTATTTAGAGGCGGAAATGTTTGAATCAGGGGAGATAATCAGGAATTGGGCCAACAGAGTTATCGCCCCTAAATAGGCCCGAATTTGCACTTTTACTACTACTACTACTATCATATAGGAATAACTAGCACGATAATCATGGTTGTGAATGGATCTGACGGAAGGAGTAAATCTCCTGTGTCTATTTCGATATTACTTCATCATAACGAAACCATAATAAGCTGTATGCCAAACTGAAGATGTCCTTAGTCTGAATTGGATCAATGGTTGATTAACCAAGACGAACAGTCCTCAAAAACCCGTTGGTTATACATTTAAGAGAAGCAAAGTTTGGTATCGATAATTTATGTGATACAGCACTAGCTGATGAATACAGCTAACTACAATGATGGTGACAGATCTCAACTTCCTGCTCATATATAGCTATCGACATCTTCTCCAGAAACTTCATGGATAGTAGGCCTACCTCTACAGAACTAATCGATAGAAATTAGAAAAGATTTTCGAAGATGGAAGACAATTCAAACTTCTCTCATTCGATAAAGTAAGTGAATATACGAACAGATGGGTGACTACCCATTTAAAGAAGAATGAGTGAGTGAGTGAATATGATTTAACGTCGTTTTCAACTATATTTCAGTCATATCACGACGTTGGGTCCTATTCCTTTTCACACCCGGGAACCACACGGGTGGGGTCCTATTCCTTTTCACACCCGGGAACCCCACGGGTGCCTCATTTAGTCGCCTCTTACGACAAGCTGTCTGAGGAGCTGAGTCCTATTCTTACCATGGCCTGCGGTGTCATTTAAAGAAGAAAGGTGTTAACTATTACATCAAGAATGAGAAGAAAGCTATATACCAAAATAGTTATCAGGACCATGAAGAATATCATGTACAGATTCTTGCTCACAAACACATCCTTAATTATAAAGAGAGTATGAAAGACATTTTACACAATTACAATCATCGCCCTCACAGATCCTCGATAGAAGCTATCAAAGAGAATGAATCTTGAATTTCACACGTTAAATATGTATAAATGGATTATCGAGCCTGATTCAGTGAACTGGGGAATTTTAGGTTTCAAAGGACTGGAATAAATATATTCAAACTAGTAAATTTCATGGATGGGTCTATCGAAGGAGGCTTCTATCAAAACGAACTACAAAAGGTACAAAAAGATGCCGTCATAGAGGTAGGATAGAAAAAATGGTGAACAAATGTAGAATTTGCGAATATTTAGGCGCATCGAATTTCGCTTTTGTATTGTATATCGTGAATGTCTCGCATTCTGGTAGGAAACGTTGAACACGTCACATCGGGTCACTGCTACAGCTAGACCTCCAGAAAATTCACAAGAGTTAAATGTGAAGGTGAAGGAGCAAATTTTAAATAACATATGATAGTCGACATATTACCTTCCCATCATACTTACGGGAGTAGAGGACGTTCATTTCTAGAGGTTGAAAGTTTTTTTAAAATTTCAGGATTTTTTGATCAAGTTAGATGTTCCATGAAAAAAAACAAGAGCCCAAGGGGCTTCAATATACGCCCGTATATCTGGAATTACATTGGTCCAAATTTCAAGGTTGTTCTTACGAAGTAGGCTCTCATTTGCAAATTGTCCGGTAATGAGTGAGTGAGTCCATCCGAATCCTTTCGTCGGCAAAAGAAGGAGAACCGTTGATATTAGAACCTTGATTTTTGGCATGAAGGTGCATTAGGAAACTGTTATCAGCAAGTTCTGAGCTGACTAACTTCTGATGAAATTTTACCTACTTAGGTGACCTATAACATTACGCTTGGACCCCCAAGTCATCTTTCTCACCTTACTTCGTAGGTCCTGTGACGTTAGTCACACTACTCATGTTTAATAGCCTTGATTTCAATTGGTAGCTAGCAATCCAGAGAAAGGTCTACAATTTTGTGCCTCTGAGAATGTAACATATATCACATCAAAAATTGAATGATAAACTAAAATGGGCTTAACTCTTGGAAACTAGTTGACCTTGGAGCAAGAACCGAGAACTCACATATCCAACACTGAAATCGACAATAGTCAAACACAAGAAAATAGTAGTTTTCCTGCAAATGGATTTCTTTCAGACGAGAGAATTTTTCATGAAGGAAGAAGAAAGTGATGAAGTAAACCTTTGTTCTTGAGTTGATCAACAGGTATGAAGTTCATAAAGAACCCCTTTCCCCGTTAAATTAGTAAATGTATGGTTTTTATTCCACAACAGTTTAACTAAATATAGCTGTTTCAAACACGGGAGACAACTCCACAGGACAAATGCCATATACATGTAGGGGAGAGAACTCTGAATATTCCAACCTAACACATATAGTGAGGCGGGCGTATAAAAAAAGAAAAAAAAGAGTAAAAATAGGGGTCACCATACTCGTTAAAAAATATGGCAGCCAAATGTATGTAGGCCTATACCACTTAAAAGCCATAACACGGACTACAACAGGAAATTTGAATTTTTTCTTCTTTGATGCACAATAAATCAAACTTCCCAAGGTTAAATTTTTCCCATTTTGCTATATAATACTGAACAAATATAGTGCTTGTTAAATATGTAATAAAAACAGGGGAACACCATACTTTCTTAGAAAATATTAGCAGTATAACAGATAAACTGAGCCTTTTCAGTCCTATTTCCAGGAGGGGGTGGGAAATCGGGGTGGGTGTGGAGAATATTATTGAAGTTCCATTTATTAGCCATTCAGAAGTTTTCTTTTGTTGAAAGTGAATACGCAGTCCTCAATTTAAGGTGGTAACCTGTTTTCAGGTTGCCTAAAGGTTGCTATATGAAAAATAGTGGTAACCTATTTTCAGGTCCCCATAATTTTGACTAATAATATGACAATAGGTTAATAATTATGCAATAGGTTGCCATAGGTTACCAGTGTAGATTTCATGGTAACCTGTTGAGAGGTTACCATCAGCACTCCTTAAATCGAGGCCTGAATACGTAAGAGTGAATTTGGGGGTATTCCAGAGGAATAATTTTTAACCTATGGAGCACTTTGCACTCTCCAAGTGTTGGATTAAAAATGCCAATTTTTTTATCCGTCCCATCACACTATCAAACCATTAGTGAAACGCATAAATGGTTGTGTTGTGTCTTTTGTTGATTTTTATTCCATTTTTAGATGTCTGGGTACTTTTCTTAGGAAATTCAGCTTGTTTTGAAAAATTCGACAAATGACCATGTTGCAGCGAAATGAACGTCCTCTACTCCCTTAACGTCATGTTTCAAATATAGAAAGTGGTGTAATCAAAATGCATCATTTTCCATGAAGGTCTTGGTCATAACGTATTGATTATATACATATATACCATGTCTGACATAAATGTTCTGTGTGCTCTCAGAAGTCATCAAAATTGGATATCTTGCAAGACATACGCGACTGGCGCATGAGGGATCTAATAAACGAATTAATGAAAACATATAAGCCAAACCAGAGATTAAGAAGCAGATACCCCGGTTACCGACATCACCAGAGAATGATACTAAAAATAATCAGTGGCGAAGCCTAAACAACATGTCGACAAACTACCTGTCAAAGGTTGCGAGACCCTTACTCCATCCATTTATAATGAAAGTTGTTGGTCCTACCATGAGTGGGAAAAGTGCGTGGATAGATAAATTATTCAGTGGCCTCGAGACTAAATTGAACCCCATCCCACAGAGATTTATCTGCCGATATGGAAAATGGCAAAGATTTCAGAAGTCGAGTCCCTGGAATAGAGTTTGTAAAAGGTATGCCCTTAAATCTCGGAGATGACGTATATTTCGATCTCGCTGTGAAGAAATAGATAGTTGATGATCTGATGACTGAAGCCAAGCAGGATCCGAGAATTTCAGACCTGTTTACCAGAGGACCTCACCAAATAACACATCTTTTGGTTTATATAGTATATAAGTTATTCAACCAGGACAATGCTTCCAGAGACGTTTGAGTTGTCAGTATGTTGTCCTATTCAATAGTTCCATCGACATGTAGCAGATTTCATTATTTCACAACTGTCTTATGGATATGTATGAAGATACCATACCCTCATCTCTTTGTTTATCTACTTTAAACTTCATCAAAATCAAAGGTTGAAGAAGAGATGTACCCGAAGCTGTTGCACAGACAACTCGTAAATCTAGAAGATTCAAATGAGTACACAAGTTGGAGATGTTTGTGGGTCAGTGTCAAATCATTGAAACAAATGAAGAGGGCTATGTCAAAGACAGCACTTTTCCTATGATGAGTGAGTGAGTCCATAGAACTTAACGTCGCTTTCAACAATATTTCAGCTATATCACGACGAACCAACTAAGCACCACCTAGCCCAGTTGTGTTCCTGCTACTTCAAAGGAGACATCTTTGAAGCAGCATGGAACCAGACACCCTCCATCCACCCTATAAAACACGGACAGTGCACAAGACACAGACAGGACGCTTACATGGTGCAAATAAAGACAAGTGATATTACAGTGCTAGACATCACATTATCAAGTTCCTGTTGCTTCTCAGGAAAATGCATTGAAGCAAGAGGAACCTGAACCCACCCAACCACCCGCTTCCTATGATGAGAATGATTATGAAGAAAGCATTCATCAGGGAGAGATCAATCAACCTACTGATATGTGGAAACATTCAAATGTGTGTGGAAAGACATGTTTGGTGGTTCATTTAAATAGGAGTATAGCTGTGATCTGCATATGGCGTATACATATCTCGCTTAGTAGCATTTGCTAGATCCTGTGTTAAATGTGACGATTTTAATCAACGTCACAAAACATTGGTGCAGAAACTTAAAAAACAGGGCTATTCCACCAAGCGCCTACACTCAAAGTTTCTCAAATTTGGCGATACATATCGCATGCTGATAGCAAAATACGAACATAGCATGCAAGATCTATGGCGCTACGTTTCGTAACTTGTCTAATTCCGCTTAACCCGGGGCTAGGGGCCGTATGAACCCATGTACTTCAATATCCTCATGGTACTCATATGAACAGTCACAATCAAAGCGTGACTGAGATACATCATTTTTAGATGACGACTCTATAACGAATATTATGGATTAAGAATACTGATCAGCGATATGGATTTGATATTTTTGGAACATCATGATGTCTTGCCGGCATCATTGAAAACTGTTGACCGCTTCTCTCTTGCAGGAAACAAGCCTATGTTTATGTATACTATGATTGTCTTATTGAATTAGGTGCTAATACTGTTATATGGAAAATGGAATAGGTCTTTGGATTATGGACGCAGATATTCTCTAATGGACGACGGCTGGATTATGAATGACGGACTAGACGCTTGTAATTGAAGAGACGAAAGATGACAAAGATGAAATGGTGAAGGACTACATTCCAATGATGGAGTAAAGACTTCGTCAAAAGGGTTCAGAAACATTGGTGTTCTTTGTCTCACTACCACCTATACGACACTGTGAAACAAGAAAGACTCCGAGAGAGAGAGAATTAACGTTTAACGTCACGTTCAGCAATATTTCAGCTATATAGTGTCGACAATGTGAAACAATGGGCTTGTGACACATATAACAAAGACTGCAGCATTGCTGGTGCAAAATAGATAAATCATCAGAATGTGACTGAACATTAATACTGAAATATTCTGAATTCTCTCTATAAATATACAGACATAACAGAAAAACAATTTCTGAAAAGGATTTATATATGGAAAATATCCAAGACACACAAGCTATAGCATCGTTTCAAACATACATGTAACATTTCATCCGCTAAGACAATGTGGTGGCACTGGTGAGAAGTATTCTACTATTATCAATACTATGTACATGATATACTAGTATTGGAATACTCAAATATACAGAGAACGGCGAAATAACCTGCCGACAATGTCAGAGCAGACATTTAAGCAAATGCTAAAACATAGCCAATTGGTCATCTTTACATGCAATTAACCGAGGTTACCAAATAAAGATTTTGTGAAATTTCTGGCTCTAATTCAGACTTTGGATAAAGATATTCAATATAGAACCCTTGCAGTAGTATACAAATTTGTCCTTTGGCAGGTGCACTTATTTTACTTTTTACTTTATTAGCGTTTTACAGGAGTTTTACACAAGGCGTTTTCCATGATCATAGCAAAAATATAATTATGTCGACTAAAATCAGTCAAGTATTGTATAATAATAAACTCTACATTAATATGAACTAAAATTTTGTTTAACACGATCAAATTTTTTTCTATGATGAAAAATCACTCCCATAAAATGCCAATAATTCATAAAATAGGCAGTTTAGCATAATTTGCTTGCTTATGATAAAAATCCTGTAACTGTCATGAAACCAAGTTTTCGCAGGATGACAATACATTGCCAAAAATACCCTACTTATTTAAGATAATGCCCTAAAATTTTCTTGAAATAAGATAATTTTACTCAAAATAAGTTAAATTTTAAGATTTTTTTCTTGTTTAAAGTGAACGTAAAGGCTGAGGCAACATGCACTCTGTGGGAAAGAACTACAATGAAAGTATCAAACAGCAGCAACAAATATTTTTGGGGATTTTTTTGCACCGAGTAGGAACGAAATTATCTCTGTTGTATTATTGTTCCCCGGCAGCAGCCATGTTGGCTATCTCACCTCAGAGCAGTAACGTCGTATCACCTTGGGAGCTCTCTACTTCGTGGAGTTAGAAAGCGCAGTAAGCATGTAAACATGTTATCGAAGACCCAGATTTCGACACTTCGTATAATATGCCTATCTCGCAGTGTCTCTGTCCCGCCAAACGGTAATAAAATTATTTTTACCTCACTTAAAAGTTTAGAACTTCCACACTCTGACGTTTCTGAATCGATGTTGTTGATCTCGGTGTCTTTGATCTACGATGCGACAATTCTGTTGGGATTCCATCTTGTTTAATTTCCTTCGCCTCCTGGCTCTCCTGCTGGGCGTCAACATCAGCCTTCCGTAGAGGTCAGGTTGGAAACATTCGGCTTTAAAATAGACCGAAAACAGCACAGATTTCTCGGTTGGAGTACAGTCTAGTCTGCCGATGTTGTGCAGCCACTGTTTGAGTCCCGGCTTCCCTAACGGGAATCTGTGTAATGATAACTTATCCGACTGTAGCGGTAGCAAAGGAGAACCCGAGACGGATGTATTTTGCTTGCCATCACTGCGCCCTGACAAGTTTCAGCTCGGTAAAC
The DNA here is from genome assembly GCA_036873755.1 of Hanleya hanleyi. NCBI lineage: Eukaryota > Metazoa > Mollusca > Polyplacophora > Lepidopleurida > Hanleyidae > Hanleya > Hanleya hanleyi. The sequence goes on along the minus strand of JAVTVY010030443.1, from coordinate 101,125 downwards.
ACTTGCTGGAGACACGCAACACAGTCAAAACACGCTTGAAACAACCGAGCCCCCCACCTCCGCCATTACAATTCGTGTTACAGCAAAGCCACAACAAAGTGATACTACGTCACAGGAAAATATCACGTGCTACAAGGAAGCGTTTTCATTGGCGCAAGGCTACTCAACAGACGAACATGGCCGACCCCAGTCGATTGTTGCACCAGTCAATTATTCCGGTGTTTGGAATTATTTTTTCGGAAGAGAAAAAATCACAAAAAATATTTGTTGCTGCCAACCGATACTTTTAATATAGTTCTTCCTCATAGCGTGTGTGTTGTCACAGCCTTTACGTTCACTTTAGGTAAAATTTGGAGCTGGGTCAGTATATTTTACTTAAACAAGAAAACCTTAAGAATTTTTCTTTAATAAAATCTTGTTTTAAGAAAAAATTAAGAATTTTTCTTCAAAAAAATTTTGTTTTCAGAATTTTTATTAATTTTTTCTTGTTCAAGTAAAATATACTTACCCCACTCGAAATTTTACTTAAACAAGAAAATAAAATCTTATTTTGAGTAAAATTATCATATTTCACGAAAATTTTAGGGAATTATCTTAAATAAGTAAGTTCATATAAGTTTGAGCAATTCCTGCAATTAAATTTTATCAAAAAAAGAACAAGTTTACTAATGCAAGGGATCCTTTGGATTCCCGCAAATGAACTTTAAATTTAATGTAGCTATTAAACTCTTAGAATACCATCTCGTATTACCTAGCTGGAGATGCCCGATTTCCGCAATTCAGAAAAATAACTCCCACCAAATTCTGTTATTGCTTTTATATTGTCTTTGCCATCTATTATCACAACATGAAAGTTTTGTCCACCTTTCCCCTTAGCAGGCCCCCCTTTACCCTGAAACTCCACACAGAGTAGGTTTGCCATGTCGGAGCAAGATATTTCATAAGCACCCTCTGGGATATACACAACACAGGTGACAGTTGACCCTTTGGGCGACAGAAGCAGTGCTGGTTTGTTCAAGACGATATTGTTGATGGTCTTAACCACCGTTTTGACAGAGTCAAACTTCAACTCCAATACGATGAATGGGTCTTCTTCGTGCTCTTGTAGGACTCTCTGCAACTCATTTCCAAATCCAACTTCTCTTTGTTTGTTCATTTGTACACCAATTTTTTCTCCCAATATTTTGTGTTTAAGTTGAATTTCTTCCCTCGTTAACTTATGTACAAGTTCTTCCGACAACCCTTTATACAACTGTTTTTCCCATTGTCCCCATTTCTCAACATGGGTTTTGCTCCTCACAGCCTCCTGGAGTTGATCATATTGACCTTCCAGGAACCTGGCACTTTCAATTGCTTGTCTTGCCAGTTGGCCAGTAACAGCTGTTAACCTCTTTGTACCCTGAGACAATCCAGTCAGTTTGAGAATACAGAATTCCTCCAGGTCACCAGTGCTGTCTACATGTGTCCCTCCACAGAACTCAATAGAACCAGGTCCATCTGTCCAGGTTACTTCCCTTGGTGATGATTCGATGGACACGACTCGGACAGTTGAAGGATAGGCCTGGTTATCAAGCATGGCTACTCCCGGGATTTCCATAGCTTCAGCCAATGGGATTTCAGCTTTGTGCACTGTACGGTCATCTTGGATCATCTTCCGCACTAAAGACTCAACCATTTCCACCTGTTCTTTACTTAATGTCTCAAGGTAAGAGAAGTCAAAGATGAGTTTATCGGGCGAGACCCTCGAGCCACGTTGGCTAATGACATCTTTTCCCAGTGTTTGCTTCAGCGCCCAATGTACAAGATGTGTCGCTGTGTGATTTCTCATGCAACCCTCTCTTCGATCCCAGTCCAAGATAAAATCCATCTCATGACCAAGCTGCAGCCTGCCATTGGTCACCGTCCCTGTATGAAGAACATACCCATGATACAGTTGAACATCCTGGACAGCAAACTGTCCACTCGTTGAGGCCAATATTCCTCTATCGGCTACTTGTCCACCACCTTCCGAATAGAAACAGGATTTGTCCAGAATGATTCCACAAATCTCCCCAGATCCTACATCCTCCACAACTCTTCCATCATGAACAAGAGCACAGATTTGACCTTTGCATTTAGTAAAATAGTCAACTTTTCCATCATTCTTTATGGAAACATATTTCCAAGAGTCATCTGTCGCACAAACTTCCAAGTCCTTCAACTGCTGTAAGGCATATTGGTCTAGCTGGAATCTGGGAACCGTGTTGTCTGTCAATAAGGCCCTCTTAGACATCTCCTTTGCCTCCTGTAGTTTCTGATCCACCATGGTCATGTTGACTAAGATACCTTTTTCTTGTGCCAAATCACTGATGATGTCTAATGGCACAGAAACCCCATATCTCCCTTCAAACAGAGATAAAATATGCTCCCCTGAAAGAGAATTTGGGTTTCCGAATTTTTGGAGCAGTTTCTCCATAGCGGTTCTTCCCTGCTCCAGGGACTCCAAGTACCTTTCCTCTGTCACGTTCACCACCTCCTTGATTTTCCTTGCCTCTCTGGTCAGTTCTGGGAAGGCATCTCCCAATGTTTCAATGACAACATCCACCAAACTCGCCAACTGTCCTTGAGACAGATGGAGAACTTTATGAGCCTGATACATACACCTATGCATAATCTGTCGTAACTTGTGTTCCAGGTGATCTCTTCCAGGAAGAAGGCCATCAGCTATGGTGACTGTGAACATTCTGGTATGGTCGGCCACAATTCTATATGCAGTATCCACCCCAGACTCGTCCAATGACCCAGTCCTGCCCTTATATGCTGGAGCATCACAGCTTTGCTGAATGTGTCGAAAGAGGGGTAGGAAGAGGTCTGTGTCATAGTTGGAGCAGGTAGATTGCAACACGGCGGTGAGTCGTTCAAGACCCATTCCAGTGTCCACATGCTGCTTAGGCAGAGCTAACAGACTCCCATCTTCTTGTTTGTCAAACTGCATGAACACCAGATTCCACAGTTCAACAACATCGGGAGATCCTGAATTCACTAAAAAACTTGCATCCCGACTCCCAACATGATCATAGTGTATCTCTGTGCATGGCCCACATGGTCCGGTATCACCCATGTCCCAGAAATTGTCTTTCATTCCAAAAGGTAACACCCTCTCGGGGGGAATTCCCAGACTTAACCAGGTATCCTTGCATTCTTCATCACCTGGAAGTCCAAGTGATGACTGCCCCTGGAAATAAGTGACATAAAGCTTATCTGTAGGTATCTTGTACACTTCTGTTAGCAAACTAAGGGCCATGGAGCATGCCTCCATTTTAAAGTAATCGGCGAATGACCAGTTTCCCAACATTTCGAAGAATGTCTGATGATACAGATCCTTGCCCACATCATCAAGGTCATTGTGTTTTCCGCCTACCCTCACACACTTCTGGCTGTTGACAACCCGACGATAACTGCCAAGTTTACTGGATTGATCAACAGTCCCGAGGAAAATTGGTTTGAACTGATTCATTCCGGCATTAGTAAAGTAAGTACCCTGGTCTCTAGCAGGGATCACAGAGGAAGAATGAACATATTGATGCTTGTGAGATTCAATGAAATAATCCAAGAAATTTTGTCGAACTTCTTTTGAAGTCATTGTTCTTATTTGTGAATTCAGCATTCTGAAAGTCAGTTTCTTGGTCATTTTCTGGTAGCTCCAGCAGAAGCCCCCGAAGACTGATGCTCGCATTTGGTGAAAGCAAGAACTACACAGTAATATCATAATGTTCAGTCACTGGAAAGTAACAATAACAATGCATTCAAATGATGCATGCATTGAAAGTCTGGTTGTTGTTGTTGCTGCAAGTTGAACTAAACAAAATGAATCGTTGTTTCACCATGAATGACAACAGTCTCTATTGCATTGGCAGAGGGCATTATTCGGTCGAGCTTCAACCTGTACAATAACTTTCCCATATAACGTATGGCCCAGTAATGACACTGTTGTGCAAAGTTCGGATTGACCGTGAAACCCACGTGTTTTCATCATGAAAGTAATATTGTATTAAGACAGTTATCTCCCTTGGCCGGTAACTCGGCTCTATTTTTATGCGCAGTAATCGCAATTTTTCAATGACGTCACTCTGTTATATCTAAGGTATATTTTTGTTAGTTTGCAACAATATTATGTGAATTCGAATCTCCTTGTCTATGTAAGAATTCTGTGCGATACAGAAATTACTTGGTACAAGAATAAAATACTGTAGCCTTGGGGACAATATTTTCTAGCGGATCCAGAAATGATTTTTATCGGATGTGAGTAGTTAACCGCAACATGGATTCCGAAGTGAGGTTTGTAAAGTTGACAGTTATCTGTTTACCTTTACCTGTGCTCGGTTCTAGGCTAAATAACTTCATTTGTCATAGTGTATAGTTAGTTTGAGGTACGATGAACTGATTTACTGCAATGATACCTCATCTAACCACGAAGGAAATAGTTTTCCCCTCCATAATGAATGTCAAGCATCAACAACAACAACAACAGGCTTGAACAGCAATATTTATGTCTAACTTCCCACCACAAACAGCATTTTGGGAATATAGCACCATGTGATTTTTTCTTGTAGCATCAGTGAAAAATACCCATCGAGTTAAGAGTGGATTTACAGATAAACAACAACAACAACAATCCCACCTAGCCCGAAAACATTGGCTTAGGAGTGTATTTTTTTTTTTGGTTGTTGTCGAGCGGACTCCTTCAGCCCGAATCACTAATACAGACCGAAACGGAAAGAAAAAAAATTGGACTCGAGATTTTTCACTGCACACAGTGTGGGGAATTGAGACCGAGGCACAAAAGCATTTTATTAGGATTGTGAAGACTGTATCTGGGCGCCGATTGTTGCGCAGCCTCATAAATTGTAATCAGGAAATGTTACGTCAGCGATCCGATGACCAATGATTTGACCTTTGACAAAACCTGTTTGACCAGGTCCACCGGGTCCACGAGGTCTCCGAACAACACAAATGAATGGAACGAGTTGAAAAATCTGGCACCATTAGCCTTGAACCAAAACGCAAAGGAAACGCAATCATATTTTTCGTCAAAGGGCTTTCGAGCGCGCTGAATTGAGCAATATCATCAGGACTGATATTAAATCGATGAACAACTGTACAAATCTTTCTTTCTAAAACCCTGTAAATTGTCTGTAATCCTTGAAACATTTTATAGACCCGCTCTTTCACTTTCCCGCGAAAGAAAACAGTGAGGCGCTCGACGGGTGGGACTCGCCTGTATTACACAGTATGCGGAGTCAACACACAGAATATAATTTTCTTACGTCAGCTACCCGACCCTCCAATTGTTTTCACCTGAACAGGTATCAGAGTTATTTCTCTTGCTTTGAAGTTCTCTTTGAACACGTAACTTCCGCTTTACACTTTTGATGGCGATTTCACGTTTTAAGCTCTGTGAACCCTCTTTTACCAGTTGTGATCATTTGGCTTGTTGTACACTTGAATGGTAAATGTTATCATGCTCTCCTGGCTTCCCTGTTTACGTACCTTTATTTATTTGTTAAGACCAAAAAAAAAAAATCAACTTCTCAACCCTAATTTTATCGAATAAACAATATGATTTGGCATCTCCAGCACTATGACAACCACCTAGGCTAATGACTCCTTTAATCAGATGGAATCTGCCTTTAAACACGGATTTTGTCAACAAAACTCTTGTTTCTTTCTCCACATTTGACGCAGAATGTGGTTGACCTTTTGGCTCACGTCATCAAGAAATCGATCCATGCCGGTTATAAATCAATAGCGACTTTTTAGTTACGTGATCAGAAAGGTCACAAGATAAAAATTGCGTAGGTCATATTCTTACAAGATGTTAGAAAGGCGTGAAAGCGTTAAAATCAGTTGAGGTTTTTCTCACACATTTTATCACATTTTGTCCGCATCAAAACAGTCATGAGAGATGATACATGGACAAAGAAGCTCAGGTCGGTCAAACTGTATCAAATTGGCATATTTGTTCTCTCCCGTTTAGTTATTTTCGTCAACGAAAGATTGCGAAAAGGCACTTTACGGAAAGCCAACTTTTATAACCATATTTTCACCTACGTCCGCTCTGAGCTGTGATAGGAATGCCACGCCCCCTCACCCTATATTCACCTATCACAGGTTAGAGTTTCTGAGTTAACTTCCCACCCACCACACACCATCCATATACAATACAACACAATTTTTGGTTCATCAGTTAAAGTACATTGTGGGCATTAACTTTTCATTCTGACCAATGTAGTTTATGGAGACAACAACGACAACACTTTCTCAGGTCGGAGAGAAGGACTAACTACTGGGATATATATCCCACTTATCCAAGTTTGGATATTGATATATCATAATTGGGATATTTCGGCATGTACACTACAAAAACAAGACGGAATCTACTTCACAGAACTTCCAATGCAAATGATAATTTTGCTGACTATTTCTCGCCGAAATTATTCTCTGTGTTATTGCAATTATGTGCATTATATTTATACGCCCGCCAAAAAGGCGGAACGTATTATGTGATGGCGGTTTCCGTCCGTCTGTCCGTCCGTTCGTCTGTCCGTCCCCCGTGTCCGGTCTATATCTGGAACAGTTTTCTATTTACAGTTCCAATTTTTGGTGAGTGGATACCCTACGGGGAGATGATATGTCACATACAAAAATGAAGGTCGCGGTAAGAGGTCAAAGGTCACTGGCCTGAAAAACAGGAAATCAGTGAAGTGTTCGTGTCCGGTCTATATCTCTGGATGTTTTCTATCCAAAGTTGCAATTTTTTGTGAATGGATACATCAGGTGGAGACGATGTGTCGCGTACCGAAATTCAGGTCGAGGTCAGAGGTCAAAGGTCACTGTTGCCTAAAAATCAGGAAATCATTGATCATTGATAGTTTCCCATCTACAGTTCTAATTTTTGGCGAGTGGATGCCCTAGGGGGAAACGATGTGTTGCATGCCAAATGTAGGTCGAGGTCAGAGGTCAAAGGTCAGTGTGAATGAAAAATCAGGAAATCATTATAAATTTCTAATTTTTTGTGAGTGGATTCAATAGGGGGAAATGAAGTGTTGCATATCAAAATATAGGTCAAGGTCGAAGGTCAAAGGTCATTGTGACCCCAAAATCAGGAAATTATTACAAATAACATTTTTTTGTGTCAGTAGATACATTAGGGGGACTCAATGTGTCACATATTAAAATGTAAGTCAAGGTCAAATGTCAAGGTCACTGTGACCCAAAATCATGAAATTGTTAAAAATCATGATTTTTTTAGTCCATTGAGAAATTACGGGTAGCCGTTTTGTCATGTACCAAAATTAAGATCCAGGTCAATCGTCCAGATCACTGTGACACCAGAATCAAGGTCATAGGTTATTGTGACCTAAAAATCAGGAATTCATAAATAATTACTAATTTTTGGTGAGTGGATTCAATAAGGGCAAATGAAGTGTCGCATACCAATAATTAGGTCAAGATCAAAGGTCACGGTGACCCCAAAATCAGTAAATTATTAAAAATAACATCTTTTTTGTATCAGTAGATACATTATAACATCTTTTTTTGTATCAGTAGATACATTAGGGGGACACGATGTGTCACATACCAAAATGTAGGTCAAGGTCACTGTAATCCCAAAATCGTGAAATTGTTAAAAATCTTGTTTTTTTGTGTCCATTGAGAAATTACGGGGAGATGGTTTGTCATGTACCAAAATTTAGGTCAAGGTCAATAGTCAAGGTAACTGTGACTCCAGAATCAAGAAATCTTTGAAAAGTACTTTTTTTGTGTCAGTAGATACATTACGGGGACATGATGTGTCATGTACCAAAATGTAGGTCAAGGCCGAACATCAAGGTCACGGTGACCCCCAAAATCATGAAATTCATAAAAATCATGATTTTTTTGTGTCCATTGATACATTGACAGAAGATGATGTGTCGTGCACCAAAGTTTAGGTCAAGGGCAAAGGTCAAGGTCACTGTGACCCAAAAATCAGGAAATCATTAAGTTACATTTTCATATGCCTGTCGAAGACGAGGTCATGTAATGCGATGTTGCGTTCTGTCCATTCATCCATTAACATTTGTTGTCCATGCGATATCTCTAGTTTCAAGGTATGGAATGGTATCAAATACCTTACTCGCATGGCGAAGAGGAGCCATACATCAATTTGTCAAATGTCAAGGTCACAGTCCCCCAGAACTGAATCAAGTTTAGCTGACTATATGTGTTCGGTTGGTTCTCTCCCCTACATGTATATGGCATTTGTCCTGTGGAGTTGTCTCCCATGTTTGAAACAGCTGCATTTGAACTTCATACCTGTTTATCAACTCAAGAACAAAGGTTTACTTCATCACTTTCTTCTTCCTTCATGAAAAATTCTCTCGTCTGAAAGAAATCCATTTGCAGGAAAAGTACTATTTTCTTGTGTTTGACTATTGTTGATTTCATTGTGGGATATGTGAGCTCTCGGTTCTTGCTCCAAGGTCACCTAGTTTCCAAGAGTTAAGCTCATTTTAGTTTATCATTCAATTTTAGATGTGATATGTTACATTCTCAGAAGCACAAAATTGTAGACCTTTTTCTGGATTGCTAGCTACCAATTGGAATCAAAGCAATTAAACAACCTTGAAATTTGGACCAATGTAATTCCAGATATACGGGCGTATATTGAAGCCCTTTGGGCTCTTGTTTCGTGTTGTTGTTGCACTATACTTTCCATCACTCACCACTGTTGTATGTCTTTATACGAACAGAATAACTAGCAAAACATGCCAGTATGAAACTATGGCAGTATAAGAAAAATATCCAAAGTAGGATATTTTATCCCAGTGAGTCCTTTTCTCTGACCTGTTTATCAATCAAACAACAATCAAATCTTAAAATAAATTCTCACAAAATTACAAGTACAAGTACGTGACGTAGAATTGTTAGAAGTTTGTAGTGTGTAATCTCAATATTATGAAGCTCAGGTTTTTGTGGATACAAATTATGTATGTGTATCCACATTTTGAAATCACCAAAAACTTCAAATTTCCAAATTGTGGATACACATGCTATATAGGTGATGTATCCACATTTTCACTTCCACCCTACTTGATCAATTATCGGCGTGAAAACTGAAAATTGCGGCAAAACTTTGGTAGGAAATTTTGGCAAAAGTTTTTTGGACATGTCAGATTTCATTATTTTTTTACATGTCTTCTTCGTCGACAGTTTTGCACAAAACTCTCATAATATATCTGATTATGGTTACAAAGAATGAAAAGCATGTTCTCCTTTTACTGGTATGGATTGGAAAGAGATATGATATCGAGATTCCGTGGATCGATAAACTTTCATCCCAAACCTGAATTTCCATAATACAAGTAATAGTACATTTAATTAACTGAGCGGTACATATTGGCTCCACCCATCTGTTATTGAACCAATGAGCACACTCTGTACACGACATACGAATGTGATGAAACTGTAAACAAGATCGGCCCATTTTCTTGATTTAAAGTTTCTCTTTCGCATCCAAATGTTTTTAAAATACAATTTGGCATTTCTGTGAAACCATGAGTATAAGCATTCAAAACAATACTGTACCTTGTTTTATAGCCAGGAATTGTCAGAAAAAGGATCATTGAGTATTTTAAGGGTGAATTCTCTGAATGTGTCCGCTATGATCACGATGTCCAATGTAGTTTTAGTAAATTCATTTTCTCATGGAATAATTAAGGTGGCTCCCTGGTTACAAGAATGGCTGTTCTGCGCAGCTTTTTGCGCATAACAATTACCTCCCTTGTAATCGTATTCTTGTGCCCGAATGGATAGAATGAGATACTGTGACATGCTTCGTTTACTAAGCATCCCTTGTGACGTCATGACGTCGAATGGCAAACTCTTTGTTGGTGTGCCATTTGTCGACATCATGACGTTGCATTGTTGCGACTTCATGCAAAATGGCGGGAAAAAGTGTCGGGGTAAATAGATTTGGAGCCCTATTTATGCCCTTTTTTGGATGGCGACCTACCTTATATTTGAGTTATTAAAAAACTACATACTTCAAGGAATACATAGTAAAAAAATGCGAAAATTGACATGACTTTTGAATATTCTGAAAACAATTATGTCTCAAGCACTGGGTGTTTTACATAGTAATCACATTGTACCAATTTGCCACAGGTACACGTTATACAAGCTGAAAATTAGAAAAAAGTAATACGCTATGCCCCAATTTTTATATCATTTTCTGATATAGGATGGACTTCCTGAGCTATACATAAAATATGAGAAAAATGACATGACTTTGCATCTAAACCAGGAAGCCACCTTAAGTATGAAATTATAAAAATGTGGATTCATCTTTTATATAGGAAGTGTATCCACATTTTAGAAAACCATCTAAAGGATCACCTAACAGTTGTTGGAAGAAGACAGTTATTAGACATTTGAATGAAAAAAAAAGAAGACATTTAAACGAAGATTTCTCCAAATTTATGCCTTGTGAAACATATATTATAGAATGTCAACTTTAGACAACTTCATTTTCTTTGTTTGCTCAAAACTTTTATGCCTCCAAATACAACACCAAGGTTCAAAATTTGTTTGCTGCTTCTGCAATAACTGTTTTAAATGTATTTGGCTTAATTCAGCCCAAGTGTATGTAATTCTGAAGGTATGAAAGGAAACTGCGCTTAGAACAATTAACAGCCTGACAAAAGTAAAAAACATCACTGTTTTATCTGCAGGACAGCCCATAGTAGCGAGGGAGCACTCGCCTATACTCATGTGATCTAGACTTGGGCTGCCATTTATTCTGCAAGGAAAAGACGATTGTTGACTGCTCCCATCACATACATTAATGACAAGGGAGATAAGCTAATCATGGGTAGTACTAATATATTTGGGTATTTCCTCGGCCATTGTTGATGAGTGGTCTAGTTTGGCCTACAGATCATATAGATTGATGCCAAGTTGTGTATGCGGGACCGGCATATGCTGTGGGCATGGTGTACGGGCATACCTCTCAACCCCCCGCCCCCCTCCCCTCCCGCCCTTTCTCGCGTACGTATTACTTGAATGCTCCCAAGGTATTTGTTGGCATAATGCACAGTTTTTGCATTGTACCTTTACATTAAGTAGAATCAGACAGACAACTAACCATCCACATTATGCAAGTCCACATATGTATCCATGGAAACCAACCCAGGCCAACGACTGGAATGCTTTTAGTGAAAAAGACCTGAAAAGACTACATGTTAGTCCACGACTGATTAATCTAGTTTCTTTTATGTCAGATTCAATTTCATAAGACTTTATTTGTTCTTGCAGATTTAATGGTTGATGATGTTTCAGTAAGCCATCCTGAGACGAGGGGCTAATATTGTGATGTGAAAAAGTCATCATGTGTGATCACCATCACCTGCTGTCACCAGCTCCCTCTGGGGACGTGGAGCATGTCAACTATCTCTCTGACCAAATGGGGAGCCTCTTTCTAGGTTCGGAGTACAGCGACATTACATTTCTGGTGGAGAAAGAGAAATTCCCAGCTCACAAAGTTATTCTGGCTGCTAGATCAGAGTATTTCAGGTGATCGTCTGAAACAACTTTGTTATTTTGTTTTTATATAGTTTCTTCAACACCCCTACATGCGACCGTCGCCAACCAGTGAAATGGTGGTCAGCCGGTGGGGCTATTTTTGCAATACAGGCGAGGTGGTGTTAGCAATTTGGATTTCTTTCACGTTTCTTGTGAGGTTATGGGCAATATTAATGGATATTCATACATGGGAAATAACAGTCGTCATTTAAATCGTTCGGTTACTTAGCAGATCACATTGTACTTAAAGATATCATACGAACACGGAGAGCGATGCTGTTCTCGTGCGAAGTTTCATTTTAAAGTTGTTCATATCGCTAATGACACTAATCGGTACAGATTATCATGCGTAATTATTCCTTATTCAATGCTCTTTGTATGTCACCTAAACTTCAATGAATTCACGTAAGTACTGATATTATTGGAAAAAGTCACACCATATGCATCTATCCAGGCTACGGTGAACAGCATCAAGAAAGGGGCACAGCATGCTCGTGCTGTTCACCGTAGCTTGGATAGACGGACGTATTATGTGATGGCGATTTCCGTCCGTGTGTCCATCTGTCTGTCCCTCGTGTCCGGTCTATATCTGGGACAGTTTTCTATCTACAGTTCTAATTTTTGGTGAGTGGATACCCTACGGGGAGACGATGTGTCGCGTACCAAAATGAAGGTCAAGGTCAAAGGTCACTGGCCTAAAAAACAGGAAATCACTGAAGTGTTCGTGTCCGGTCTATATCTGTGAACATATTCTATCGACAGTTGCAATTTTTTGTGAGTGGATTCGCTACGTGGAGACGATGTGTCGCGTACCAAAATTGAGGTCGAGGTCAGAGGTCAAAGGTCACTGTTGCCTATAATCAGGAAATCATTGATCATTGACAGTTTTCTATCTACAGTTCTAATTTTTGGTGAGTGAATGCCCTAGGGGGGAATGATGTGTTGCATACCAAATGTAGGTCGAGGTCAGAGGTCAAAGGTCAGATTGACCGAAAAATCAGGAAATCATTAAAAAATTCTAATTTTTTGTGAGTGGATGCAGTAGGGGGAAATGAAGTGTCGCATACCAAAATATAGTTCAAGGTCGAAGGTCACTGTGACCCAAAAATCAGGAAATTATAAAAACATTTTTTTTTGTGTCAGTAGATACATTAGGGGGACACGATGTGTCACACACCAAATTGTAGGTCAAGGTCAAAGGTCAAGGTCACTATGACCCCGAAATTGTTAAAAATCATGATTTTTTGTGTCCATTGAGAAATTATGGAGAGATGGTTTGTCATGTACCAAAATTTAGGTCACGGTCATTAGTCAAGGTCACTGTGACCCCAGAATCAAGAAATCTTTGAAAATTACCTTTTTTTTGTCACTAGATACATTAGGGGGACATGATGTGTCACGTATCAAAATGTAGGTCAAGGCCGAACGTCATGGTCACTGTGACCCCAAAATCATGAAATTCATAAAAATCATGATTTGTTGTGCTTATTGATACATTGACGGAAGACGATGTGTCATGTATTGAAATTTAGGTCTAGGTCAAAGGCCAAGGTCACTGTGACCCCAAAATCAGGAAATCATCAAGTCACATTTTCATGTGCCTGTCGAAGACGAGGTCATGTAATGCGATGTTTCTTTCTGTCCATTCATCCATTTAAGATCGGTTGTCCATGCGATATCTCTAGTTTCAAGGTATGGAATGGTATCAAATACCTTACTCGCATGGCGAAGAGGAGCCATACATCAATTTGCCAAAGGTCAAGGTGACAGTCCCCCCAAAGCTGAATCAAGTTTAGCTGACTATATTTGTTAGGTTGGAATATTCAGAGTTCTCTCCCCTACATGTATACGGCATTTGTCCTATGGAGTTGTCTCCCGTGTTTGAAACAGCTGCATTTAGTTAAACTGTTGTGAAATAAAAACAATACATTTACTAATTTAACGGGGAGAGGGGTCCTTATGAACTTCATACATGTTTATCAACTCAAGAACAATAGTTTACTTCATCACTTTCTTCTTCCTTCATGAAAAATTCTCTCGTCTGAAAGAAATTCATTTGCAGGAAAACTACTGTTTTCTTGTGCTGGACTATTGTCGATTTCGGTGTTGGATATGTGAGCTCTCGGTTCTTGCTCCAAGGTCAACTAGTTTCCAAGAGTTAAGCTCATATTAGTTTATCATTCAGTTTTAGATATATGTTACATTCTCAGAAGCACAAAATTGCAGACCTTTCTCTGGATTGCTAGCTACCAATTGGAATCAAGGCTATTAAACAACCTTGAAATTTGGACCAATGTAATTCTAATCTGATTAAAACTCAGACTTAATAACCGCTCCTATATCTGACATGTCGCTAATTAAGATCTGGGACAGTTCCTATCTTAAATCTGTCGCGCATGTCAGACTGGCGACCAATCACAGTCCAGCCTCAACAGGTGAAGAGGTGCCTATTGGCGCTTTCCATTTGGAGGCAACGCCAGCATTGCTCCGGCACAGTAAATGAAACGTGCACAATCAAGGCATTGCCAGCAGCCACGCCGACTACGCGAAATGGAAAGCGCCCTATATTCAGTGGCGGCCAAGTTCAAGGGCGAGATCGAAAATATGGCCATGAATTTGACGTGCCCGCATTAAAGCAGGAGCAACTGCAGATTCTTTCTTGCATGCTATGTAAAAGACACTGTATAGCCGTTCTTCCTACCGGCTACGGGGAATCTTTATGTTGCCGAGTGTACGGACGAGATACAGAAAAACCCAACCCCCATGCAGGCGGCTGACGAAGTTCTTGCTGTCGACTCCAGTCCATGAGCGATCACTGAAGATTATTATTTGCTCCCCGTTGCTCTCTTCAATGACAGACCAGGTGAAAAGATCAAGGGATATTTCTTGCACTGCTGGATATATAGGTACGGTTATTTTGTTCATAAAATCAGTTCATAACTGCATTGCAACAACAACAGAGATTAGCCGTCACGCTAGACTACGAGACGTCTCATTGGGTGACTATTTGATCTGGAAACTATTTGATTCGGAGTTCATCTGACGGATTTGTTATAGGAACTGTCCCAGATGTTAATTAGTGACATGTCAGATATAGGAGCGGTTTTAATCAGATTGATGTAATTCCAGATCTACGGGCGTATATTGAAGCCCCTTGGGCTCTTGTTAACAATATCAATGCTTACGCCAATTAAATCCATCGAAATTTGGGGGACATACAAAGAGCATTGAATATGGAATAATTAAGCTTGATAATATGTATCGATAAGTGTCAGTAATTAGCGAAGAGAACAGTTTGAAAAAGAAACTTCGTTAGAAAACAGCATCACTCCACGTGTTCGTACAATATCTTTCAGTAAAAGGCGTTCTGGTATGTAACTGAGCGATTGAAATGACGACTGTTATTTCCCATGAATGAATATCCATTAATATTGCCCATAACCTCAGGAAAAATGTGAAAGAAATCCAAATTTCTAACACCATCTCACTTGTGTTGCGAAAGTAGCCTCACCGGCTGATCACCGTTTCACCGGCTGGTGACGGTCGGATGTGGGGGGGTGTTCAACAGAACAGATGGTTCAAAAAGTTCAAAGAGGGAAAAAAAATTAATGCCTACCTCGCCTACCCATCATTTGACATGCTCATTGCTGGACACAAACAACTATTTTTGGATGGCCTTAGTCTTATTTACATCTTGTTGGCCCCATAAGAAATCTATTCATGTACATGTATATTGGGGTTCATATTTTGTTTCATCACTTCAATCTCTTTCTTGATGATGTTACTGAATTCATTAAGTCATTTGTACGTTGGGCTAAATTCTGTGTACAGTAAGAGGGAAGGGGGCATGACATTGCTGTTATATTGTCAAGTTTATTCCGGTCTCTTCCAGAGCAATGTTGTATGGTGGAATGAGAGAATCCCAACCAGGGACCACTGAGGTGCCATTACGTAACACGTCCGCGGCGTCATTTAGGGCAATACTACACTACATATACACTGGAAAGATGAATCTCATCGAAATTAAGGTCTGTTTAAATTATGAATATTTCACCATACCTTGACATGTTTGAGTGAAAGGTATACATTTGTCTTCTTCTTTTTTTTTGGGGGGGGGGTTCCTATGCTAACTTAAAATCCTGTGAATGTCATTTCGACAAGAGTGAGGAGAGAAAACCAAGTGGATAGAAGGCGGCCTGGACAATTAAAGTAACCTTTAATTCAGGATGCATGAAGGTTACGCAAAATGATTTTGCGAAACTCTTTTTACATATACTTTAACATGTCAAAAAAGGGTTACACAAACTGTCCAAGCCTGCACAAGGACTTCTATAACTGCAAGTTTTCACAGCTTGTATAGATATAATTAATAATGCTCTGATTGTGTGTACATGCAGGAGGAGAATTTACTGGATGTGCTAGGTCTGTCCCATCAATATGGTTTTGTGGAGCTGGAATCTGCAATATCGGATTTCCTCAAGGCCATCCTGAACATCCGTAATGTCTGCCTGATCTACGATTTGGCTAACATGTACAACCTGAAGTCTCTCTGTCAGACTTGTGTGGAGTACATAGACAGGAACGCCCAGGAAATACTGCATGGAGAGGCCTTTCTCACTCTATCACAGGTGAGTACATAGACATAAATGCCCAGGAGATACCCCATGGAAAGGCCTTCCTCACTCTTTTTCAGCTAAGTACATAGACAGGAATACCCAGGAGATATTCTATGGAGAGGCCTTCCCCACACTATCACAGCTAAGTACATAGACAGGAATGCCCAGGAGATATTCTATGGAGAGGCCTTCCTCACTCTATCACAGCTAAGTACATAGACAGGAATGCCCAGGAGATGGTCCTTGGCGAGGCCTTCCTCAATCTATCACAGCTAAGTACATAGACAGGAATGCCCAGGAGATGGTCCTTGGAGAGGCCTTCCTCACTCTATCACAGCTAAGTACATAGACAGGAATGCCCAGGAGATGGTCTTTGGAGAGGCCTCCCTCACTCTATCACAGCTAAGTACATAAACATGAATGCCCAGGAGATATTCCATTGAGAGGCCTTCCTCACCCTATCACAGATAAGTACATAGACAGGAATACCCAGGAGATAATCCATGAAGATGCCTTCCTCACAGCACAGGTACACATAGACAGAAATTGAAATGGACTTGTATTTGAGTTTCACAAGCAAATAAAATTGGCAAGAAAGAAGCCAAATCTGTTCCTCTGGATATGTGCGTATATATTTACCAATGCTGTGACGTTAATCAAACCCCCTTCAACAGGGTATACACATTAGGTTAACATTGCAATGTTGATTCTCAGAAATTTTGCTAATTATTTTCAGAAAATCAGGGTGACCAATCAGCTGTATTAATTATTGATTGGAAAATATCCCATAATGCATTGAAGTTTCAAAGTTGATTTCTAAGACAAAAACCTGATGATCGAATTAGTCACTAGAAATTGTTATTAAGAGACTTATAATGAACCCTCAGCACAGGAATTCCTCCAGACAGATATTTTAGATGAAAAATTCTGAAATTCGGTTGTGGAGAGTTGCTTTTGTGAATACAATCATGACCATATACATCAAAGTCCCCCATGTGCACAATGTTTTTTGAGGAAACCTTTTGCTGGAGTGTAATATAATTCTGGCATTCATGATTGTCCAAAATTAGTAGTAGCCTGTACAATAAAAAGATTTCCTAATTTGTTTGAATTTCATGTAATATTATATAATTTCTTTATATTACCAGTCCTCGATTAAAGAGCTGATTGCCCGAGATTCCTTCTGTGCTCCGGAGATTGAGATTTTTAGATCGGTGTGTGACTGGGCGGAGCATAATGTAGGTCATGACCCAACCCCGATCTTAGACGCTGTGCGTCTCCCACTCATGACCATGCCTGATCTGCTGAACACTGTCAGACCGTCACGTCTCGTGTCGCCAGACTCCATCTTGGACGCCATCAAAGTTAAGACAGAGAGCAGGGATGTTGATCTGAAATATCGAGGGTTTTTGAGTAAGTTCCTTCACTCGGCTACTGTACAGGTTGGTAGGGCATTGGTTTAAATTGGCATCGGTCTCTGATTTGAAACATGCTTTATGGCTCACATCCAAAGAAACTGTTAATCGAATCTAACAACTTGAATAATGGCCAGAATCAAATATAAGCTGGTGAGAGGTGTTTGGCTAACATTGCTTGCAAATGAAGCTGTATCCTGTCTCTCATAGTATGTACTGTGTCTGAACCACACTTCTTCGTATACTTGGGTATCCATTCTTCTGTATTGTTTACCCTGGCTGTTTCTTTTAATTATTTAGACAGCAAAACTTAACTTAGGCATTGTTGAAGAGAACTTCTGCTAACATTCTACAAATTTCACTAGCTATATTTTCAGTTTTTGGGAAAAATAACTTATCCATGTCACAGTATTTAGCCTCAGTTGATATAGAGATGGGTTTTTTTCTGCTTCAAAGTCTAAAAATGCTCCAAAAATCAGAAGAAATAGACTAGTTTAATTTCTCTGCCATTATCTATGTTTAAAAGAAAAATAGTTGAGAGAAAAACTATTTCCGGGTTAAATTTATGTTCTTGGCGGTTATTTGTTATGTTATGAACAGATTGCATTTTGCATGCCCTTTGAATGTCCTAACTAAATCAATCTTCATACCTGGACATGTGCCTGATCTAAAAGCATAATATGCTTAAGTAAGTGTTTGTTCCCCATTGCAGTATCTGAAGAAAACATAGCAACATCACGTTACAGCTGTCAGGTGATTCACGGGGAGATGAAGGCTGGACTCCTGGATGGGGATACTCTGAACTACGACCTTGATCGCGGGTTCACACGACACCCCATAGACGACAACAACGGACAGGGCATCGTGATCCGTCTGGGTCAAGCATATATCATGAATACGATCCGTCTCCTGCTCTGGGACAGAGACACCAGGTATGTAGACAAGTGTTCTGAGCAGTGCCACAAAATACCAGCTGTTGATGCTCCTGGGAGGACTGACACTGACAAAAAACCTATTACATGGCATACACGTACAGGGTTACTACGCGGGGGGGCAAGGGGTATTTTCGTACTCCGTTTTGGGGTAATTTTCATTATCCATTCTCAGTTCTGAGGAAAACTAATTTTGCGTACACACGTTCTGGACGTATTCCACGTTCACCGTATTTTCCTATTTTTAATTCTCTGTTCTCTGTTCCACCAAGTTATAATTTTGCGTTCCTCGTTTTCTGAGATTCGTTATTTACGTTCCCGTTCACACCCGTATAAATTGCTTGCCTGCAAGAGGGGACGCAACTCCAGCGGATTCAGCTCTTCTGTGTGCGTCGAAACAACCCTGTTGTGGAGAATGACGTGATCATGACTGCAACAACAATCATCTTCTTCGATTCCGTGGTCCAATTTTGAAATTCCAATGGCGACATAGGCCTATAATTTTTATTATAAATCCACATCCGAAAGCCGTCCTTAAATATCACTCAAGTTACTTATATCATGAATTCCACGAAAAAACGGACATCTTTTCGCATAAAATTCACTCCACATTCTTTCGTAGACCATATATTAGCATGCTGTTTTTTTTCTATTCGCTTCCTATGATCTCCCGGGGCACGACAATAACAGAGAAGATGTGTTTTAATTGAGAAATATTTTTCCTGCAATTTTTGAACCTGAAGAACTCAGGAAATTCGAAATTGTCAAGGAAGAAAAGTTGCATTTTACTGAAAACTATACTATTTTGAAACATCTGTAGAAAAGGTATGGATGTGACGGCAACTGTATACCCAAGGGCGGGTCCAGACCCCCCCCCCCCTCCCCATGAAATCTGGAGAGATAAAAAAAATTGAAAGAGATCAGCGAACCCTGGGAGTCCACGTAGAAATAATGTCTTAAATTGATATGTAAAATGAACGGATGTGCATATATGTAATTAGAGTATCATGTAGGCGTATTAAACAGACCATCATCTATTCATGTGGTCTGTGAGCGTACTATTAATGTTGGAGTTTCAATATGTATCTAAAATAATTAAGACATTATCGTCGCGAGCGCACCACGTGTCGGTGTGTATGTGATAAACCAGAAAGTCAAATGGAGTCAGGCATAAGGTGTGATAGTTTTCAATTTGCGTGCTTATGCGAAACCAAAGTGAAAATAGAACCATATATCTGAATACATTATGTTTCGATTTATTTCAGGGACAACGCTTAGAACTCGTCAGAGATCTAGGGCCCCGGAGCTTCCGAAGCCTAGGCGGCCACTGGACTCTCGTTTGTTGGACTATGAAGAGATTCACTTTAATTTTAGCTTTGTGTAAATGAAACGTATCGGTATCGTTTTGGTTTCTGATGTTACATGACGTAAATGTCATCGTTTTGTATGTGTTAAATATAACTAAACAGTCAAATGGATTCAGGCACGAGGTGTGATTGTTTTAATATCGATGCGAAACAAACGTGAAAATAGAACCATTAATCTGCATACATTATGTTCAGATTTATTTCCTGGAAAATGCGTAGAACTCATCTCCAGTCACCTAAGACCCCGGAGCTTCCGGGGCCTAGGCGGCCCCTGGACCCTCGCCTGATAGGCTGAGGATTCGCTTAATTTTGCTTAGTGTAAATGAATCGTATCGGTATCATATTGGTTTCTAATGTTCCATGAAGTGCGATTTTTCACTATCGATGCGTGCTTATAAATGCGAAACAAGCGTGAAAATAGAACCATAAATCTGCATACATTTTGTTCAGATTTATTTCCCGAAAAACGCTTAGAATGCATCTCTGGTGATCAAGGACCTCAGAGCTTCCGGGGCCTAGGCAGTCCCTGGACCCTCGCCAGTTGCGCCTGTTTATATGTGTTATATATAAGTAGAAAATCAAATGGATTCAGACATGAGGGGTAATTTGTTCAATATCGATGTGTGCTTTTAAATGTGGAACAAACGTGAAATAGAACCATAAATCTGCATTCAGATTTATTTCCGGGAAAAGGCTCAGAACTCCTCTCCGGCCATTTAGGACCTCAGAGCTTCCGGGGCGTAGGGGGCCCCTGGACCCTCGCCTGTTGGGCTGTGAGGATTTCGTCATTTTCATTTTGCGTAAATGAATCGTATCACTATGCGTACTTTTTTTTAAATGTTCGATAAAGTGTGATTTTTTGCTATCGATGCGTGCTCATAAATGCAAAACAAGCGTGAAAATAGACCCATAAATCTGCATACATTTTGTTCAGATTTATTTCCGGGAAAACGCTTAGAACGCATCTCCGGCGATCTAGGACCCCGGAGCTTGCGGGGCCTAGGCGGCCCCTGGACCCTCGCCTGTTGGGCTGTGATAGTTGACTCCCCCCCCCTATGAATTTTCGCTGGATCCGCCCTTGATACCTTGGTAAAAATAAGAGTTCAGAATTTTATGTTTATAAGTAGAAGTGATAAATTCACCCAATGAATATATTTTGGGAGAAAATGTGTAATTAATAAAGCTCTTTTACCGAGAATATTTAAAAGCGCACGAGAAAAAAAAAATCTTATCATACTTGGGTACTGTATGTTATCAAGAGATGTCATATAAGAATAATCAGATTGAAACAGAGCAGCAAAAAAAAAATCATAGTAGACAAGCAACACTAGTCAAGAGTTATGTCCGTTTGAGGTGATTGACAATGCTGGATCGTCTGTAGATTTTTCATGGATCCGTGGACAGATGTCATATAGAATAGCAAACTAAACATAAAACTTCATGAGTACGACCACGAAACTTCCGAGTACATGCATGGTTTTGAATAAAAAAAAAGCCTTCCCAACGGTGATTCCGTCACTGTGGAATTCATGATATGGATTATTTTGTTTACAGTTTTGGAGTATATAATGAAATATGTTGTCAACTGTGGACAATTTCCAACGTTTTCCGATGTTTACTCCGCACACTTGAATTCTTCACGAATTGTTTTTTCTTCGTTCTTCGTATTTGGACTATTTTTTTCTTTTTTCTCCGTACTAGAGATATTTTTTTTTACGTTCACACGATCGCTTACCCCCCCTTGCCCCCCCTCTTACTACTGGTCCTTGACTTCTTCGATTTCTGAAAAAAAAATTCAGGATCTGGAAATTGTCGAGATGTGACATTATTTGGAAAGAATCCTGAAGTTTTTTTGAATTTTATTATTCTCTCTTTCCACAAATTGTGCTAATCAGAATCGCAGTCGATAAATCAATTCAGTAATTTGGGAGAAAACAACACTGTCTATCATAGTCAGGAGTTGTGTAATGAGTTATCATAGCAGGGCCTTGTCTAGAGCTGTGTAACGAGTTATCATAGCAGGGCCTTGTCTAGAGCTGTGTAACGAGTTATCATAGCAGGGCCTTGTTGGGAGCTGTGTAACGAGTTATCATAGCAGGGCCTTGTCTAGAGCTGTGTAACGAGTTATCATAGCAGGGCCTTGTCGGGAGCTGTGTAATGAGTTATCATAGCAGGGCCTTGTTGGGAGCTGTGTAACGAGTTATCATAGCAGGGCCTTGTCGGGAGCTGTGTAATGAGTTATCATAGCAGGGCCTTGTCGGGAGCTGTGTAACGAGTTATCATAGCAGGGCCTTGTCGGGAGCTGTGTAATGAGTTATCATAGCAGGGCCTTGTCGGAGCTGTGTAATGAGTTATCATAGCAGGGCCTTGTCGGGAGCTGTGTAATGAGTTATCATAGCAGGGCCTTGTCGGGAGCTGTGTAATGAGTTATCATAGCAGGGCCTTGTCGGGAGCTGTGTAATGAATTATCATAGCAGGGCCTTGTCGGGAGCTGTGTAATGAGGTATCGTAGCAGGACCTTGTTGGGAGCTGTGTACGAGTGATCATAGCAGGGCCTTGTCTAGAGCTGTGTAATGAGTTACAGAAGGACCTTGTCGGGAGCTGTGTAATGAGTTATCACAGCAGGACATTGTCGGAAGCTGTGTAACGAGTTATCATAGCAGGACATTGTCGGAAGCTGTGTAATGACTCTAAGAGTTATCATAGCAGGACATTGTCGGGAGCTGTGTAATGAGTTATCATAGCAGGACATTGTCGGAAGCTGCGCAATGAGTTACCATAGCAGGACATTGTCAGAAGCTGTGTAACGAGTTACCATAGCAGGGCCTTGTCGGGAGCTGTGTAACGAGTTATCATAGCAGGGCCTTGTCGGGAGCTGTGTAATGAGTTATCATAGCAGGGCCTTGTTTAGAGATGTGTAATGAGTTATCATAGCAGGGCCTTGTCAGGAGCTGTGTAATGAGTTATCATAGCAGGGCCTTGTCGGGAGCTGTGTAATGAGTTATCATAGCAGGGCCTTGTCGGGAGCTGTGTAATGAGTTATCATAGCAGGGCCTTGTCGGGAGCTGTGTAATGAATTATCATAGCAGGGCCTTGTCGGGAGCTGTGTAATGAGGTATCGTAGCAGGACCTTGTTGGGAGCTGTGTACGAGTGATCATAGCAGGGCCTTGTCTAGAGCTGTGTAATGAGTTACAGAAGGACCTTGTCGGGAGCTGTGTAATGAGTTATCACAGCAGGACATTGTCGGAAGCTGTGTAACGAGTTATCATAGCAGGACATTGTCGGAAGCTGTGTAATGACTCTAAGAGTTATCATAGCAGGACATTGTCGGGAGCTGTGTAATGAGTTATCATAGCAGGACATTGTCGGAAGCTGTGCAATGAGTTACCATAGCAGGACATTGTCAGAAGCTGTGTAACGAGTTACCATAGCAGGACATTGTCGGAAGCTGTGTAACGAGTTATCATAGCAGGACATTGTCGAGAGATGTGTAATGAGTTATCATAGCAGGGCCTTGTCTAGAGCTGTGTAATGAGTTAACTTTACAGAAGGATGTCGGGAGCTGTGTAATGAGTTATCATAGAAGGACATTGTCGGAAGCTATGTAACGAGTTACCATAGCAGGACACTGTCGGAAGCTGTGTAATGAGTTATCATAGCAGGGCCTTGTCAGGAGCTGTGTAATGAGTTATCATAGCAGGACCTTGTCAGGAGCTGTGTAATCTCATGATAAATCAGTAATCGGTAAAAAATCTTGGAAAGGGCTGGGACAATTTAGTTTAATGATCATGGAAGAAGTTCTTCAGAGCTGCAAAACTCTTGAAATTTTGTCTTTTACTAAGGGTAGAAACACTGCACATATGACTCAGTTCAATTTTGTCTGATTTGACTGAAAATATCACCCAGAATTTCCTGAGGATACAGCACTGACTTAGACTATCCTCATATTATGGTTGTAGCATAATGTCCACTATGAAACCAGGAATAAATAGTGTTTGAAATCCTAACTGTTACTAATACAGACCATTTTGACCTCTATTTTTCAGATCCTATTCATATTATGTGGAGGTGTCAATGGATGACAAGGATTACGTCCGAGTAGTGGACCATTCTTCATATCTGTGTAGGTCATGGCAAACCCTACACTTCCCTGCCAGAGTGGCTAGGTCAGTAATCACAATATAAACACTTCCCTGTCAGAGTGGCTAGATCAGTAAACGCAATATAAACAGTTCCCTGCCAGAGTGGCTAGGTCAGTAAACACAATATAAACACTTCCCTGCCATGGTGGCTAGGTCAGTAATGACAGTATAAACACTTCCCTGCCAGAGTGGCTAGTTCAGTAATCACAATATAAACACTTCCCTGCCATGGTGGCTAGGTCAGTAATCACAATATAAACACTTCCCTGCCATGGTGGCTAGGTCAGTAATCACAATATAAACACTTCCCTGCCAGAGTGGCTAGGATAATATCACAATATAAACCTTTCCCTGTCACTATGATGGATCATAGCTAGACGCTATAACATTGAGTCAGTTTTCGTTTCTGCAGCCAAAGGTATGTAGAAGCTCATGCATACAGCTCTTGTTGAGATTTGCCTTACTTTTCCATTCCAAAGAAAATTATTAAAAAGTCTACATAATCTTCCCGATATATCATGCATAGGAAAGTGAAGGTAAATTCTATAAACATTCGTTAAATTTGAAATATTTGTAGAAATAAATCGATCTCCTCACCCCCTCCAAATCCTGGTGGTACTATCTAAGCCATGCCAGCCAATACTGCCAGGAGTTGTTTTCTAAAAAGAGTAATAGCATGGTTTGATTCCAAATTGATTCTATCTCGGATGTGGTGGGCTATTAAAATAAACACTTCCTCTAATAATTCAATCAATGTTTTCAAAGTCAATCACTACACTAAAATTTGATCACTTCCATACAATCATAGAAATGTGTTCTGTACCTGGGGGGAGGGGTCAGACACCTCGGATTCTGTGTTGTTTTGAAATTTCAATTCTTGTGATTGAATAATTAAATGAATTAATTGTCCATATATGAAATTGCTATTCCTAACTTATCACATGTGTACCTTTCTGTGCAAGTATTTGAACTGATTGTTTGATGTTAATTTTGACTTCATTTTTACATGTCGGTAAATTCCATATCATAGCATATGATAATTGACCTTTACAGGTATGTACGTGTGGTAGGCACACATAACACAGTGAACCGAGTGTTTCATCTAGTTTCCCTGGAGTGCCTGTATTCTAATAAAGCCTTCCAGCTGGAAAAGGGACTGCTACGTAAGTAATAATTCCTGAAAGAACTTATGTATTATCAGTAATTGTAAAGATTTTGGTATTACACCTGTGGCCTTTCCCTGATACTAACCTTCTCTCTCAGTGTTGCAATGTGCGCAACTGGCTTTATAATGAAGGAATGATATTTGGTATGGCGTATAGCTCGCCACTGAGCATATATAGATATGAAATGATTTTTGAGAGAGAAAGAATAAATTGGTCATCCGAGGGATTCGAATCAACGACCCTGGGTTATCGCGCCGATGCTCTACCGACTGAGCTATGACGGCCCATAGGTATTACACCTGTGGATTGTCCCTGATACTAACCTACCTAAGAAATGATTTTTGAGAGAGAAAGAATAAATTGGTCATCCGCAGGATTTGAACCCACGACCCTGGCTTATCGCACTGATGCTCTATCGACTGAGCTATGACGGCCCATAGGTATTATACCTGTGGATTGTCCCTGTGGTGATCAACCTTCTCTCTCGGTGTTGCAATGTGTGCAACTGGCTTTATAATGAAGAAATGATATTTGGTATGGCGTATAGACTGCCACTGAGCATATATAGATATGAAATGTTTTTTGAGAGAGAAAGAATAAATTAGTCGTCATCGGGATTCGAACCCACGAAGAAACTTTTTTATTTTGGCCGAAGAGGCAATTTATCATAATATCAGACAGTGCAAGGGAACAAAACTGCAGAAAATTACAGTGAAGCTATGGTGACTGTGGTTCTCTCTTCTCTCTCAGAAGTGGTTTATTCATTGAATACAACGGTTTCAACTCTCAACCAAAGATAGATTATACACTTTTGGCCAAAGAAGTTTTTACTGGTTTATAGTTAAAACATACTGAATTATAGCATGTTGAAAAGTAAAATTTAAAGCTCAGAAATGGCTCAGAAAGCAAGAGAGAGTGTCTAGGAACTCTGGCGGCTGGGGCCCTAGGCAGACCCCTAGCCTGAAGTGCTGGGATAGTAGACTGCAATACATCACTGCTACAGAGTTAGAATGAAGAATTGCAATGGGAGAGGCTAGCTTGGAAACCTTGCTATACTGAAACCTGTTGAATATCAATCCATTACATAATGGGGTCTACAAATGCATCACAGCACCCATATCTCTGAACCATGATGGCCCTACAACAACAACAACAACAGCAACAGTGAAAACATGTTTTCTCAGTCATAACATACCTTAAAGCATATTCCTTACAGAGAGATGGACCCATGCATAGTTGTCAGTTCATCCCACTTTGAATCCGATTTGAAATATTTTTATTCCTGTTTCCGAATCGGTCAAAACTGGAATAGGCCTACATCAATTAAAAAATCCTTTTCATTCATGATTACTGTTTATTCCGTTTTCAGTTCCTTCGGAGAACATAGCTACCATCCAGGCCAGTGCATGTGTGATAGAGGGTGTTAGCCGTAGTCGGAATGCGCTAATCAACGGAGAGACGAAACAGTACGACTGGGACTCGGGCTACACGTGTCACCAGCTGGGCAGTGGGGCGGTGGTGGTTCAACTGGCACAACCCTATATCATAGGTACTATGAGGTAAGCACAGGTTCAGTCCTGCATTAAAGCAGTACGGATAGAATTTGGCAGGCAGGGTTATTCACGGATTCATGGAAACACTTTCTTTGCATTGAAGTTTCGTAAAATTGCATAGAAACTTATTATTTTAAGGATAACACTTACCTGGTATATATGATAGTGTTAGTCAGAGACCCGTCCACTTGTGCATTGGACAGGTAATTTTCATATTGGACAGGTAAGCATTCAAGTTTGAAAGTTTCTCAAGCAGAAGGTTGTTGAAATTTTGTTATTTTTATTCCTCTGCTCCTAATTGATCTCTTCAGTTCGAAGCCATGAATTGATTATACCAAACACTTTAGGTATATCTTACCCATGAAGCAAAGAGGCGTATGAACCCTATTCCGTTGAGGCCAACGGTCAATGTCACCTTGGACGAAAAATCAGAAAATCATTGTACATAGCTGTGTTTATGCCTCAAGTAGAGATGTGGATTGTGATGGTGAAGAAGAAGCCTACTGAGTTTTACCCCTCATTTGATTTTGACCAAGGCGTATTGTCTGCATGGTCTGTCCATTTTGTTAATGCTATCACAATATCTCTTGAAGGAGTATTGCCAGGCTGTCCAAATTCAATACATTATCCTCCTGGATCAGAAGCTTATTGAATCTGACTGACCTTGATCTATTTTGTCACGGTCAAATTCTAGTATTGGTGTTATCCTTGGAAGGATTACATGTAGGCTCTCCAAATTCTAAATGTAGCTGGTGATGGACTGGAAACCTCAAGATTGACCTGAGGGCTGTTCCAGATAAACATATGTACCCCCCCCCCCGGACGGCAAAGAAAAAAAAAATATGTGGGTGGTTGTTGTCGTAAAAATTATGCTGGTCTAGGTGGGTGTATCTTGAAATAAACCACTTCTCTGGGTGGTTGGATTCATTACTTGTAAAATGCTTCTGTGTGTGGGCCCTCAAATCCTTTTGAGGCATATAGTATCCATTATTTATGTATCTAGATAAACTTATTTTAATCCTCGAATCTTGTCCCGAGTTCGCGACCAACGTTTGTGGTCGTTGTTGTTGTTAACTGGCGCACTGTGACTCCACACAAAGGTGATCTTGAATACCGTGCTTTTTCATTGGACAGGCGTCCATGTCAAAGATATTTCATCCAATGAAATACCACGTTACGAAGATCTTTGTCAAGTGGCAGTGAATTCTCTATGAATGGAGATTTTTCGGCAATCTCTGTCCACTGAAAGCAGGTAACGATAAGTGCCCGTCTCACCGGAGAAAACGAAACTATCTCCCTTGGTCACATAACCGCGGAGATGGCTGAAGCCGACGTCCGAAAGTCGGGAAACCTTGGGGATCATTTAAAACATGTGGGTGGGTTGTCTCAGGTTTTAATTTTCATAAAAAAAATTGTGGGTGTGTGGTCTCCGGGTTTCTCATAAAAAAATGTGGGTGGGTGGTCTCCAGCTTCGAGAAAAATTATAGGTTATTGGTGGGTCTATGAATCCTTTTTCTGCTGTTGTGGGTGGTTACAAAAACTGAAAAATCAAATATGATGGTGGGTGGGTGCTAACAGAAGTGCCTTCCGGGGGGGGTACATATGTTTTTCTGGAACAGCCCTGACCTATTTTATCAAGGTTACTTCTAGTTACTGCAATATCTCGAGGGATGGTGGCTAGGCTCTCGAAAGTTCTCCAAATTGTCTCTTATGGTGCAGGTGTATATTGAAGCCCATAAGGCTCTTGTTCCCCTTGGTGAATTTTTTTTATCAAAGTGAAAGAGATATTGTCATTGCCATTCGTTTGTCATACATGTAATAAACTTTGATATCGTGCCAACAGACATATATCAGACATCAGTAGACAATGAAGGCCCGGTCAATGAACATTTTAATCTACCGGAACATTAAGTTCAGCACCATTTTCAAATTATGCCAATGGAAAGAATTCCAACATTTCCAACACAGGAAGAAACTGACAAGCACTGCACACTTTGTGAATCCTTTTGGATCAAAACACTTCAAACACGGCAACCCTTTGGTATGAACATAGATCCAGGTAAAGTTGCTAACAAAGAGTTTATTCCCTTCATTCTCCAATATAGCCGTAGGCATGTTGAAGCGGCCCGTATACTGAAGGAGGAATACGAAACACTCCAAACAAAACTCCGCTTGCCATTTAATCGGAGACCTATCATAGCGTACTCAAAAAATCAAAGCTTAATTTGTTGGGAAGGAGTAAACTTCATCCCATATCGTGATCATTATCACGTGAAATTCTACATGGCATAAGCTAATATATAGCAGCCCTATTTGAACTCAATATGAAACTTGTCTCTAGGAACATTTTTAAGATATTAGATTTATAAATCCCTGCCTTCCACTTTTGAAAAATGTATTTGTATATTGTTTCAGGTTATTACTGTGGGACTGTGATGACAGACAGTACAGTTACTATATAGAGGTCTCTACGGACAATGCTCAATGGGAGATGGTCATTGATCGCAGAAATGATGGCTCCAAGTAAGTTATCGGTGGCAGTTGTTCACATTCCCAAGTTTTATCCTGTGTCATTGCAATGGTCTAGTGGTTAAAGCATCCTCCTCACAAGTGGGAGATCCTGGGTCCCAGGTTGAGTCATACCCAAGACTTTAATAGCAGAACTTGTTGCTTCCTCAATTGGTGCTCAGCATTACGAGGATAGATCAATGTATGGTTGGCCAGGTGTCAGGATAATGTGACTGGCTGAAGCAGGCACACCATCGTGATAAGACTGAAAAATTGTTGAAAAATCCTGTTCACTCACCCACTGTATATTTGTTTGCACGTTAAACTCAAATCAAACACTTATTTATCTCTCATCATGCACACCTACATGTATATTGTATATTTTCGTTTTGAACCAGAAATGTTTTCTGTAATAATTTCAGATCCTGGCAGACAATTCGTTTCCCTAGCAGACCTGTGGCTTTTATTAAAATTGTCGGAACGAACAATACAGCAAATGAGGTAAGAATACAGACAGCAGAGTTGGAATCTGAATTAGAAAAATTCAGATCGACTTTTTCGAAATATAATCTCAAAATTTGAAAAAGCATTTTAATCTCTCCATGCTTATGGTAGAGCTGAATGGCAAAGCTTTTTGAGTTTACTTCAGTTGAAACTTCTGCCTGCCATGAATGCGAAAACACATTGAGAGCTATTCACTCATCTGAAACACTGATGGAAGTTATCCGAACAAACAGCGAAGTAGTACTTTAACAGAATGACCAACCCAACTCATACATATTTGCTGACATGAAGGACACTGCTTTCGGACCCCCATAATAAGTTGGTTTGTGCCTGCATCAAGCTTTAAGTAGCCTATTCCAAATAATTCCAGTAGTGATGACTAACAGTTAGGAAAAACTGTGTCTCCTGGCATTTTATTTTTGGAAGGTTGATAACAATATCTGTAGGGCCTTTAGGGGTTTCAATACCTTTAATTTACCGGAAATGCTCCAATACATCCCATAAAACTGACATAAATAGACAAATTAGCATTGATATCAATTAGGAATGGAATTTCGTATATCCCTCAAAACTGTTGACAACAGCTACAATTTCAGCTGACGAAAAAATGAAATTTACATTTGATTTTTAGTCAACCTTAACTTTGGATTTGAGATTTTCTCTTATTTTTTAACTTCCAATTTTGGCACTAATCTATATTGCCAGAAATCAACATGGTTAAAGGTCCATTTTGTTGTGTGGCTAATTCCAGTCCGTGTAATATACATGCAGTAAAATTATAAGCAAAAAAATTGAATGTTCACCATGTTAATTTTATTCTAATGTAGCTTGTTGAGTGCACATTTTTGACTGAACCCTAAAATCCCATTGAAATTAATCCATGTTATTTCTGAGATCTCATTCTTTCAAAATTATTTATATAAAAAAAAAACAACCTGGTCAAAATATATGATATTTTAAATATGCACTTTTTTATGTAGTACTTTGAACTTCGATATAAGACTTTTATTCAGGGCTATTCCAGAAAAAAAGGTATGGGGGGGGGGGCGGATGGCAGAATTTTTTACTACTCACCACCCATAGAAATGAATTTACTGCCACAACAAGGACCCACAGAATTCAATTATCTATGCATCCCACCACCCATAGAAAGAAAAAAAAAACCGAAACAAAAAATTTCCCCTCCGCATTGAAGTATTAACATCATTTACATCTCTCCTTGGGCCACTTTTTTCGATTTTTTGCGTTTTGGTTCATCATCATCATCATCATCATTTGCTGCTGATGCTGCCAGATCAACAGGTTCGGAGTTATTCACTGTGACCGTGCCAACAGTGTCAACTGCTTTTTTGAAGCATAAAAAAGGTCCCAGTTTTTTTCAAACACTTCGTCGCGGAGAAATCAAAGTTCTTCATCATTCAGATTTTTGAGTTGATCCATAACGTTGAAAATTATCTACGTATGCCGCTAAATTGAATGAATTTAACAAAATTCTGATGGATTCCATAATGAATTTGATGCTCAACAGTCATGCCAGTCAAACGGACTGTCAGCAAGGTCGGAAGAAAAGGTTGGACACCATTACATTTCGTCTAAATTTGATATGATCATCATCAGGATAAAGAGGTGAAGGAAGTATCATATTGCATTCACCATGTTAATGAAAATGACAGATTTGATAACGAGAAAATTGAGGACCAAGATTGTGAGAATAATAGGTATGTACAATCAATTGGTACTGAACTGTGCTACTTAAAATAAACATTAAAGAAATTTTTTGGCACGTATTCATGATTGCAGAATGACCACATCCTCATGGTAGGCTACATGCTATTAAGAAAAATAATTGAAATGATCACAAAATATTCTTTAAAATTGAAGAATGTAGTTGAAACTCCCCAGATTTATCAAATCAATTTCCAAATGCAGTGAGTACTGAATATGTCTTCTTCAGATCATAAGGTCATAAGCATACCTACATTACTAACAGTTTGAAAAAAAGAGAAAAAAAAACAAAACAAAAACAGAGGTATAAAATGGTTGCTGTGTTCATAAATCCCACCAGGATCTCACTCACATCGATCTTATTGATTCATTTAAAAAATCAGTGGAAAAACAATTTATACTTTATTCTGAAACATTTGCTATTTTTAAATCACAAATTTTGCTGTCTTCAAATCAGCATCAACCAGACTCCCAGTTTGATTTCAGCTGGATGTATCAGAGAAACCCACAAAAAAATCGTTTGCACAGGCTCACATGGCTGAACTGGCAAGGAGCACTGCAAATCCATTTCTAGTATGGTCCATAGATTCAATAATGGGGCATATCCTTGTCAAATTAAAAAAATTGAATCCTTTATTACATTTTGTACAACACTCAACTTGTTGGCCATCCAGCATTATGTTTCATCAAGTATAAAACAATTACTTGGCTCAGATCGCGATTGGAATCAAGCTGAAGTAAAACTGGAAATCCCCTTGTGGAATGTGACCTTTGTTACCTTCTCACAAAGAAGAGCTTCATCGGGAACCCTTCTTTTTCTTTATTCTGTGCATTTTGAAAGGGGTGTCAAAGGTTCCCGATATACGAAGAGTGATGTCACCACAAATTTTCCCGCCTTTTTAGCGAAGAGACAAAGAGCAACAACAACTTGCAAACAAAGAATGAAATTGCCGTTTTTAGGATTGTTCGGGATTTTAAAGTCAAGCAGAGGGATGGGTCTCTCTGAATAAAGCTAGGTAGGGGTGTGATTGACACCATTGCTTTTATTTACCCACCACCCATAGAATCCATTTCTTTATTGAGCCTACCACCCACAGAATTGGATTTCATTTTAACACGACCACCCATAGAAAAAAAGAAGACTTGTCATCCGCCCCCCCCCATGCCTTTTTTTCTGGAATAGCCCTCAGGGGGATTTACCATAGTAAACTAAAACTTCTTAATGGACCAATTGCAGCCCAAAACGCAGGAAAGAAGCAATCAGAGATTGCTTAATTGTATGCCCCCCATTCCGCTTTAGTCTGACACTGCCCCGCCATTGTTCTGTTCTGTATTGATCGGTGGAGGCCTAATTTGGATAATTACAAAAATTCTGTTTCAGTAACTTTTTTCGCCATGCCTCGCATAATACATATTCCAAGTATCAAGTCGATCGACCAACAAGTGATAATACAATGTTTTGATGCAAGATGGTCGCCGGGGCTTTCGCCAAATCCGAAATTTGTGACCTGGTTATGAGACCTACATTTCTTGGAGTATATTATGGTGAAATGCATACAATATTAGCCGAGCTCCAGCCCAGACAAGTCCCAATTCACAGAGATTTCAGGAACAAAGGGTCATAACTCTTGAAAATATAAGCAAAACACGGAGAAACTTTACGCTGCACAACTATGGGGCAGTGACCACATATCATGCAAATTTCATACTTGTTCATATAATATTAACCAAGATTCAGCCCGGACAAATCCCATTCACGGAGATTTCAGGAACAAAGGGCCATAACTCTTGAAAATATATCCGAAACTCAGAAAGAAGTCTACGCTACACAAGTTTCAATCCTGCCCATCAAATATTAACCGAGATATTGCGCGGACAAAAAATTCGGACGGATGGACAGATGGACAAAGCGATCGCTATATCCCCCCCTCTAATTGGGGGGGGGGGGGCATAAGAAGATTGTTCTCGTAAATATTTGTGTATCAAACCTACAGTTCTCAGATTTCTATACATCCATCGTTAGATCCTGCCACACATGAAGCATGTTAATGGTACTACTGTTTGTCCCTCGGTATTAGCCAGAAGAGAAGAATATGGGTGTGCAAATTTCTACTTTTCTTAAAACTTCCTTTCTCTGCCATGTTAAATCCGCTGCGAGGTATGAGATGTGACATGTTTGAATTTCATTGCTGGTCAAACTTTGATGTCGGGCTGAAGTCGACATTGGAAGGCAAAGCAAAAACAGCAGGCTTGGGATACCAACATGCTAATTCAAAACAAGTGCGGGGGATGAAATG
Source organism: Hanleya hanleyi (assembly GCA_036873755.1). Classification (NCBI taxonomy): domain Eukaryota; kingdom Metazoa; phylum Mollusca; class Polyplacophora; order Lepidopleurida; family Hanleyidae; genus Hanleya; species Hanleya hanleyi. Next base: position 67,295 of record JAVTVY010030443.1, on the reverse strand, counting down.
TGTGAGATTGTATAATGGAGGCATCGACTCAAGAAATCATTCGAATCACCAAAAATGTTCAGGTAAACCCTCTGCCAGAATTTAGGATTTACCTGGACTTGTGAAGATGGCTAACATATTGCTGTCCCCTTCGTCCATCTGTGAACTTCGGTGTCAAAGTGATATCTTCAGTTCTTGGTTATGGATTGAGAAATGGGTTCTTGTTTGTAATACGACAAGCAATACCCCAAATTCTATTTGTTTCTCAGTATTTCTTTTTTGTATTTACAGGTTTTTCATGTAGTCCATTTTGAATGTCCGGCTGATTCCGGCGCCTTGTCTGCCAGCCGCTCTCCCAGCCAGAGTAGCGTCAACAACAACAGCAACAACACAGTTACTGTCGCAGTTCCTCAGTCACCCCCGCCATTATATAACCTCAACAGTCAAAACATGCAGAACATGCCGGCCATGTACGCTAACCTACCCATGGAGACTGCCAGCTTGTCGAGTAATGACAGTAGCTGATTGGTCAAAACTTTCCCCAAGGATTATAATCAGAATTTAGTGCTTGGGAATTTAATTTTATGAAGCTGATCGATCAAAGTATTTTACTGAGCTGACTGATGAGAATTTTTTTGGTCAGGAGTATCAGCTGAAAGTTTCAGCAGAGATGATTCGTTGAGATTTCATAAAGAGCTGATTTGTCAGAATTTTCTCCAGTGATGATCAGTCAAGAGTTCCCACGTTCCCACTGAGATGAATTATAATAGTTTATCATGTTTATTGGTCAGGATTTCCCACAGATCTGATTGATCTACGGAACTGATCAATCCAGAAGTTCACCAGATGATTGATCGTGATTTCCTCAGAGATGATTGGTCAAGATTTTCTTCAGAGGTGATTAATCAGACGTTTTTGCAGAGAAGATTGGTCAGTATTTCTGCAGAGATATTTGTTTCTCCGGATTTGTTTTGTAACGATTTACTTCTGACTTGATTTTCTGGAAATTTCATCAACCTGAGCAGTGAAGATTTTTTTCAGATCTGATTCATCATGATTTCTGAAAAGAGGATTTGTCAAGATTCTTTTCAGGGCTGACTTACGTGACAGAGAGCCAATTGATCAAGATAGGCCTATCTGAAGACCAGATTGATCAGGAGTTTGCAGAGCTGGTTGGTTATGATTTTCTACAGAGCTGATTGGTCAATATTTTCTACAGAGTTGATTGGCCAAGGTTCAATATTGAAAATACCAGGATATAATCATATATATATAATGTATTATTGCTGTCTTGCAGCTATAGTGTTGAATATCATTGATGCATATTTTTACTCTGATTGAATGTGATAGGGGAATCTACCAAAGGGGATGAAGTGATATAAATAAAAACTATAATCATATTATACTGTATTGAAACAAAATATTTAAAAACTGAGAGTCGGTGGGGAGGGGGGAGAGGGTTCAAATGGTTAAATCTGTGTTCAGACACACCAGGGAATCTAGTGCTACTTGTATATTGTAGGTTATATTTATTCCACAGAAAAGAAAATGGAACAAACAACTAAGGGCTGTTCCATTTAAAAAGGTATAGTATGGGAGGGGCGGAAGGCAGCTTTGAATGATACCCCACCACCCATAGAAATTTTATTGGCCTTCCCAATGCTGTAACATGGATTGAAGGGAATTAACTCCTATGACCCATAGAATAATATATTGAGTGCCTTCCTCCCCTCCCATACCTTTTTAAATGGAACAGCCCTAATTTGTAGAAATCAGATCAAGGGAAGCTGTCCCTCCATTAGTTTCCATGTAAAGAGAATTTGTTCATATCAAACTAATGTATTAATTTCCCTGAGTTTTCGTCCCTTTCCGATACTAGATGGCATGTTCCATGAGCAGATATTAAAGGCCGGTGGTAAAACAGTTATGAACTTGTACTGTGATATAATAGTCCATATATGTCTGTGTACATAATTTGTGATGTTGGAAATGTGTAATGAAGTGATAATTTATTATCGTGCATCTGCTTTGATATATAGCACAATGTTGTAATAATCTGATCACATGCTCGCTTAACATTCTGCATCTAACATATTGTGGTCAGTCCATCTGATATATTTGATCTCCCTTTAAACTTGGAATGATTAAAATAAATAAAGTACGTAGATAATGTTCTCTAGAAAAATCTTCCTTTACCATTTCACCAGCTTAGTACGGGGTTTCCACACGAGTGAGTGAATATGATTTAACGTCGCTTTCAACTATATTTCAGTCATACCACGACCTTGGGTCCTTTTCACCCACGGAATCTCACGGGTAGGATTCTATTCCTTTTTACACCCGGGAACCCCATGGGTGCCCCAGTTGGTCGCCTCTTACAACAAGCTGTCTGAGAGGCTGAGGCCTATTCTTACCATGACCTGGGGTGTGCACCACGACATCCGAGGTCAACCCCGGGAGCCCCACAAGGGCACACAAGTCCAGAAAGTCCTTGGAAAAATGAAAAGACAATTTTCAGTACTAGAAATTCTTGAAAAACTTGTTCCAAGTCCTCGAATTGATAAATTACAGGTAGTATCAACTTGTACAGATCGTGGTCAGAGAAATTGCAAAAGCAAATCAATTTGGGGACATCACTTTTATGGAGAAATTTCTAATCATGCATGCCATGATGGTAAATCAAAACCAGAATCAATTTAACGGCTTAGTCCGTATTAGACTGAGTGTTTCTCCGTAATGTTTACAGTCCATGCATAAATTATGCAAGATTTTACGGAAGCATCTGGTTGAGCATAAAGTGTCAACACAGCCTATCCTTTTTTATGATCGTCCTGGAAAACAAGCTTATTGTCATGAAAAACTGCTTGAAAACTCCTGGAAGGTTGGTTCATCATCATTGTGGGAACCCCGCCCTTTTACCAGGTAAGGGTGATCCCGCTCTCTAAAATTGAGGTAAAAAAGGTCCTTTTTTTTCTCAATAACTTTTGATTCCTTCTCAACCAATCCATCAAAATTTCAGGTGCATTGATTTATCTATTGTTCCATGTCATAAAATTAATTTGCCATGTGAAGAACCAGCAAGGATGTTTGGCCTATTATTATGCAAATTAGATGACAATTTTACTTTTTTACTACCATTTAATGCAGATAGATATGTCGGTATGCGCATCAAGAGGATTTTGCTGAATTCATTATGTGAAATGATTTATTGAGCGAAAACGACGCTTTTTACCTCCATTTTAGAGAGTGGGATTTCCCTAACCTGATTACTCCTCTATCCTGTAAATATGATTACCCAGTATTTTTTGGTTGGAAATTGTTCTTCCTCTGAATGTACATTTAGTGTATATCATGTTTATTCACACAAGTATGTTTGTCGTATAATCATGATAATCTCTTAATTAAATTATGATTGTTTTCTTAATGCAACATCCACAATGTATTTTGAAAATCATAACTAATTTTAGAAAGAAAATTTCTTTTTTTCATATCAGACTGGATTCAACTGACATAATATATAACTTGTACTGTACATCAGCTTACACAACATACAGCAGTAATATTTTGTTTTTGATAGTGTTGTGCTAATTTTGATTTATATTTCAATATTTCCATCTGATGAAGTTTGGGATTGAGAAAATCTTCTAACTTGATCATGAATATGAGAAAGGAAGAAATCTCTAGAAGGAAAAAAAACAAAAAAAAACTTGCATTGCAGCTCTGTTGGGATGTATTTTCCTTCACTTGAGTGGGAATTTCATCCCTTGATCAAGTTAATATGGGATTCCTTTTCCCCATGTAATTTAAATCATTACTGGAATCAATATTCTAGTAAAAATATCAACGAAACTCTGAGAGAAACTTTGCTGGAGTTCATCATGTCTTCAGCTTATTTTGAGTGACGTGATTGGTCAGCATGTGTCGCTCGAGCTCATCCCATATGTGGTATGAGTATGATGATCCAAGCTGCTTTACCATACAAGTTTTACACTATTATATTGGAATAAATATAGGGTGTCAAGAATCCATTCTCCAATGAGAAATAACTTACTTTAGATGTTCGAAGACAATTGCTCAATGGGTTGCGGTGATGTTGTACATGCAATTGTCCTATTCCATGTATATGAATGAATGAATGAATTTTATTCACCAATAATATATGGGTATAATAACATGTAGGTTGACAAAATAATGGCGGGAATAAAGCCCCAGGGGGCTTGTTCTATCCCAGTTAGGAATATAAGCATAAGTATCTGAAAAAAGGGAGAATGCGAACGGTGAATAAAAAAAAAACTTTAAAACTTTGGGCCTACAATCTAGAAATTATCAACGAGAAACGGGTAAAACTTCGAGTAAATAAGATTTAAGCTTAGACCTGAATAGTGATGAAGATTTTATGGTTTTGAGAACTGAGGGTAACTTGTTCCATTCCCGTGACCCCGTGACTCCAATTGTATAATACGAAAGTTCCTTGTGGGATAGCGGTGTACTTCAGACAGTTTTGTAAAATAGTTACGGTATAGGAGGTAACAATACTGGTATTCAGTAGGAGTAGGAGGTTCAATGCTACAGAAATCTCAATATTTGTCTTAAGGTCATGAAGGTACCGTAATCATTAGTCCTGATGATGGGAAGAGACATGGCAACCTGAAACCAGCAATTATGAACCTAAGGAAACTAAGGAAGTATTTTTTGTCATTTAGAAAATGATCGTAGAACAGTATTTCTGTTATTTTGGGATTACAAAATATGTTGGGTAATCCCAAAATAACAAAAATACTGTTATTAAATCACTTTCTAAATGACAAAAAAATACCTTCCTGTGTATTCACCTGTGGGAGCTGTGTCAAGACAACCATCAGAGGGGTACTGTATGTTCGCTTTCAAGACTACCGGTCTGCTACCTCCTATTTTTTGTTGGAAGCCCATTGGCCGGGTGGTTTAGATTGCCGACACCTACATAGTGAAGAAATTGTGTGCTCCCACCAGATAATGGGTGACAACTCAGTGACCACAGCCTTTCTCACCACTCTTCTGGTGACAGCAGTCTTGATGTTTACTGCAGCCAAACATGTTTCGACTAAATCCCTGTACTGTGATTCATGTGAATTCTAGCTTTTCATACACTGTTTTAACTGGCCAGCCGTTGTTAGTTACTTCATGTAGGAGGCTATTGTCCGAGTCTTCGTGCAGGTGAAAAGGCTCAAGTCTAGACATATACAGTTGTCCCCAGACTGGGCTATTGTATGCATTCTCATGATATTACATGGAGTATGAACCCAGCCGTTCGACTAATTCCTTTCGAATTCTTGACAAGACCCCAGAAGTTTTACATTGTGCTAAATAAAGATGATCTAGGATTGCTCCTGTTACGGAACTTTCGGATATATTTGAGCATATTTGCACTTTGTGCTATATATGTGTATCTCAGTTGCCGGATTCAATATAATTAAGCCTTTATTAATATATCAATCAGTGTTTGATACGTATCTGTGTTATATTATATATATTGTGCCATATTATAATATAAACCTAATAATTTCAAGTATTATATATTTAAGCGAAATAGATATTTACATCGAGAGCCTGGCACAGTATGGGATGGAGATGTGAATTGTAACTCCGCTTCTAACTTACCACTGACACATGCTAATAGGATTGATGTGTGATTGACAGCTGTCTTGTTAGATGACATGATGAGACATTAGCAAATTAAAGAAGATGGGACTTTTGTGAATCTGATAGATTCAAGTATCTTGCTCATACATTTCTCTTGCTATATTAAGAAAGCTGATAGTAGACGAATCGAACGGTGCATGTTCATTTCTCTGCAGTGGGAAAACAGCGCTGTTTGCAGGATGTCTTTTTTAGATAAACATCTTTCTAATTTTCAAACAGATTCCATTATCAATCTCATTTGTATTATATTTCAATTAAGTTATTGTGGAGGGGAATCCCCTTCAAGCTGTGCATGTAGCTTCACTCTTTCATTCAGATCACCCTTGCATGTATATATCACAATTGTTTCATGTGCCTTGATTTGAGCTCACCATATTTATTTACTAGTTCAAGGGGAAACATGAAGACCTACTAAAGGCAGCAGTCTGCGTTTGGATTATATCAATTTATGTCCAATATGAGTGTTATTTTTTATGGCTTATATATTATTTTGCATTTAGCATGTCTACTCTTGTAGTCAATGTTGAGGATGAGGAAATTGCAGTCCGCTTGTGTTTAGGTCGAGGACAACTTGGCATTGGAGGGAAAAGTGTAGATCTGTGCTCTCCTGAGCATCCAAGTAAATTGTACCCTTAAGTTCAATGTTAAGAGCAAAGTGACTCCTGTGAAATCAACGGGAGTTCATGTACATGCCCAGGAATCTTCAGATAACATTTGACTTGAAACATATTCTAGCTAAATTAAAAGATGTATAAATTAATAATTTGACTACTAACTTGTTAAAAAAACACCTGTAGGCATCTTCACACTGACCTGATGGAAGGGATGTTTATAACAGGACCGAGCTGAGCTTAACAGTGACATTGTTTTATTGTTTAACAGATGTAAAAGTATAATTAAAATTAATTGAAAAAAAAAACAACCTTATCTTGTTAATCATTCAATAATCGAAGACCACAGTAATAACCTTACCCTGAATATATTTGGCAAAAGTAAGTGAATGTTCACTATATTTTAATTGTAATTAAAAAGCTGATCTGCAAGTTGATCATGTTAATCGTTGCATTGAAGATTCCCATCTCCTTGAATTGGGAAGGTTTGACACATGTTAATAAAAAACCAAAATGGTGCATATCAAACCCTGAAGTTGGTTAAGCTGATACTAATTTGGGTGTTGCCTTATATAGTATGTGCTTTTATGAATAAAACATGAATGCCTGAACAATATATGTGTGTTTGCTTACCAATAATATTTTGTGATTAAATAAATCTTAATGTGTAGACATTTTGTGATTGTTTGATTTCAGCTTTTTTATGTCCCCATTTTCATTATTTTCGATCTATATGTAATAAGAGCCTTTCCACAAAGTGTTTTCATGAGAAACTGTTTTGCTGGATCCAGCGCCGGTGCCGCGATTTTAAACATGGATATCTCTGAAACGGTCAAAGATTTTGAGGTAAAACTTGTTTGCTATCTCCCTAGGACACAGGCCCGCAAAACAAGACGTTTTGGGGGGTGTGGGCGGTGGTATTAGAGTGAAGTGTCGAAATATGGGGTCTCTATATATAACCCCATGATTTATATAAATCAACATATTATATAAAGCATGGGGTTATATATAGAGACCCCATATTTCGACACTTCACCCTAATACCACCGCCCACACCCCCCAAAACTCTTGTTTTGCGGGCCTGTGCCCTAGGACTAGGACTTGTCCGGTTGTATTTTGGTAGCCACTGTTCACCACTAGAGGGCAGCAGTATATAAAAGACCGTAACCCTCAACTTGACCTACTTATTTGTCCCCCCAGGTAAAATTTAACGGGGGTTTTTCCACAGGGGATCCCCGTGTTCCGAAGAATCCCCCCTGGTCCCAGCGGGAGTCGAACCTGGGCTGCGCGCTCCAGAAGTTGGCATGTTATCCACTTCACCACGAGTGAGCTCAAACTAGGCAAGGTTGAAAATACCCTCATACCCTCACCAGAGGGCCGATCACTAGGGTGTAGGGCCAATCGGTAATCCACAGTATAGGGTGTGGCATTTTGTTTTCTTCGTCTCGCGATGTAGAACACGATGGGAAGGGTCTCGAAGCCATGCAGTGAAATTTTTTGAAAAGTTTAGGTAGGCATGGGGTGGACTGGGTAGGCCCATACTGGCACAGTGGACAATGTGGGAGATTTTCTAATGTTTAACCCAATGGGAAACCCACTACTGGACATTTGCAGTATAGGGTGTGGCCCCTTGTTTTTCTCGTCTCAACACGTAGAACACGAGGGTAGGGGTCTCGAGGCTATGCGTTGAAATTTTTTGAAAAAGTTACTGAATTGGGTTTGAACATATAAAATCCGGAAACACGGACTTTACCCCTAAAATAGGGAAAACCTTTCATCAACCTTTATCAACCAGGTCTAGAGGGGCTAATATCACTTCCCAGTGGATCGGGGCCTGCCGAGGGAGGCCGGGTGGTTTAGTGGGTGTATATAAAATTAGGATTGGGTTTGAACATATAAAAAGTAGAACACGGACTTCACCCCTAAAATAGGGAAAACCCCTATCAACCAGGTCTAGAGGGGCTAATATCGGTCCCCGGCGGATCGGGGCCTGCCAAGAGAGAGGCGGGGTGGGTTAGTGGGTGTATGTAAATTTAGGATTTGGTTTGAACATAAAAAAAGCGGAACACAGACTTTACAACTAAACCATGGGTAATCATCCAGGGAAGTGGGTGTGGTGGCATCTGCAGGGTTGCATGTACATTAGGATTTGTCCCGAAAATATAAAAAGCAGAACACCGACTTTACACCTAAACGATGGGGAATCATGGATGTTTTGGGGTCCAGACCATCCCTGGTCCAACTGAACGCCCGCTGTTACACCTTAACGCCTATTGTGATGCCTTAACGCCCTATCTGAACGCCTTAATGCCCTAGCATAGTGCCTTGACGCCATGATTTAGACCGATGAGAACAAGGATGACATGAGAGAACAACAAATTTTCATATAGTTTATTCTCCCCTCCATCACATCATACCCAACGCGGCTCAGCGTTGGGTATGTTCACAATTCAAGAAGGCCAATCAGAAGCCGTCGTTTGAGAAAGTTCAATCTTCGGTCATGTTCTCTCTGATCTGTATGTTCTAATCCTCGTCGGGCAGGCCAGGATATTGTTTAGGCAGCATGTCCTGAAACAGTTGTTTGCGCATTCTGATCACATTTTCCAGGGCCTCGGTGGGTGGTAGCCCCATATCCTCTTCCAAGTGTCTTCATGATGGACTTGTGCGTGGGGGGGGGGGTCACCTTTCATTTCAAGCGGCAGCAGGCATATACTGTTCATAGATCACCATGGCTGTTTTCTTGATGCTCGGGTGAATTTGGATGTACGCCTGTTGTAAGTTATCGCAGCGTGAGTATTAATAGCTGCTGTCACAATACGATCCCAAAAGGTGGGTTCGTCCTCACTTCCCTGGGATGTAGGCCGACTATCTGAGATCAAGCTCTCCCTATCAGTAGATAGACTCTCAGCAGTCTCTGTTTCGGTATCAGTCAGTGGACTTTCAGCAGTCTCTGTATCAGCATCCGCCTCAGTGGGCTCCTTGGAGTCTGGATGGAAAGTCTTCTGGTGTTGCATCATATCGTAATGTCTGGTGAATGTGCGTTCCCACTCAGAGCATATATATAACCCATGTTGACAGCTGAACGTCAACTGTGCACGTCTTTTGGGATACACTTGCTTTTATTAACAGTAACGCCCGTGAACGCCCGGCTTAACGCCCTGGTGAAATAGCTAAGAAGATATGATTTTCTAGACATTCCATGGAAATGACACTAATTCATCAAAATGCGGTGAGGCCTGTCGTTACACCTTAACGCCCGTCTCAACACCTTAACATCCTATCCCAATGCATTATGCATCGTCGATCATCCATGGATAGTCAGGGCTGTTAGTGATTTCTGGGTTCACATTCTTCCAAAAGTACCAAATTTGGCCCATAAGTCGCCCATACCATACTATTTCGATTTTTGACGGGCGCCAAGACGGGCGCCCCCCTAGGGCCGCCATATTGGCGAAATTCATTATGGTTGCCACCCGGGTTAGAGGTCAATCGTAGTTAAATAACTAAAAGGGCTAGAAATATGAATAATAGCACTTTTTAGTGGTTGTGGGGGTCGGAGAATCTGATTGTGATCTTATTTCAACGATTTGAGGTCAAGGTCACCCTTCAAGGTCACCCTAAAGGTCATTTTGGGGACAAATTCGCCATTATCAGTGGTTTTGGGGCAAGATATATAAACTGCCTCATTCTATTGGTTTCCAGGGTTGAGTAACCCGAATCTGGCCTTATTTTGGCGGTTCGGGGCAATATTTCATTTGAGAGTCGCGATAGAGGTCATCCGAACCAGAGGTCAGTTGTAGGTATAATACCAAAGAGCCACAAATAATACCATAGAGGTTTGTGGCATTCTCCGATTCTGATCTTATGTTGAAGATCTGAAGTCACCCCATTTTGGGGTCAAAGGTCAAAGATCAACTGTTACCACTAAGAACAATCGAACGAAGATTATTCAGGAACAAATTTTATTAAAATACTTCGGAGATGACATCTGCTGACAAAATGCTATAACTATGCCGCTACGCCGCTATGTGTATTTAAATGTTCGAAATACAATACAAAGACCGCTTTAGCAACAATATACCAATGATTATTAGTACCTATACCTTCTGGCTTGCGCTCTCAAGAAACTGTGAAGTCGGGTCGCACCCAGTAAGGCTGTGGAAGAGGGGTAGTGCCAAGGATTTGACGGACCGAGATCGGAACAAATGGTATGGACTGGAATGTCACAATATTTTTTCCCAGTACCGAAGTCCACCAAGAGTTCCGATAGACCGAGGGTCTCCAAAGACCGGACATCGCTGTCCATCGTGCGAACATAGGCTGTTGTATGACCCTCCCCCGTGGCATGTGCTAGATGCAGGAGGACCCTGGTGTCCGCCTCGGAATGGTTGCACGGTTGAAATATTGTGAGGTCACAACGCCTGTTGAAGAACACGGACTCAAAACGGGTACACAGAAGGAGCTTTTCCGCTCATGTCAGTCTTGGAGATCTGTGTGCTGATGAATGAGAACGGCTCCTTTTTGTTAACATTTTTTAAGATCCATTCATACTTCGGGATTTTAGGGGTTCCGGAAAAAGTATTGTGGCATTCCAGTCCAAACCATCTGTTCCGATCTTGGCCCGTCCAAGTCCGTGGCACTACCTCTCTTTCACAGCTTAACGGGGTGCAGGACGACTTCACAGTTTCTTGGATGGGGCAAAAAGACCGCCTGAGCAGCCTGTATTGTGGACCGACACACGAAGGCAGGATGCGAAGTCAGGATGCGAAGGACGAAGGCAGGATGCGAAGCGCGAAGTCAGGATGCGAAATCAAAACATGAAGCGCGAAGTCAGGATGCGAAGTCGCGAAGGCAGGATGCGAAGTGGCGAAGTCAGGATGCGAAGCGCGAAGTCAGGATGCGAAATCAAAACAAAGCATTGCAATGACTGGAAGCGAAGCGCGAAGTCAGGATGCGAAGGCAGGATGCGAAGCGCGAAGTCAGGATGCGAAGTTGCGAAGGCAGGATGCGAAGTGGCGAAGCCAGGATGCGAAGCGCGAAGTCAGGATGCGAAGCGAAGTCAGGATGCGAAGTCACGAAGTCAGGATGCGAAATCAAAACATGAAGCGCGAAGTCAGGATGCGAAGTCGCGAAGGCAGGATGCGAAGTGGCGAAGTCAGGATGCGAAGCGCGAAGTCAGGATGCGAAATCAAAACAAAGCATTGCAATGACTGGAAGCGAAGCGCGAAGGATGCGAAGTGGCGAAGCCAGGATGCGAAGTCAGGATGCGAAGTCAGGATGCGAAGCGCGAAGTCAGGATGCGAAGTCGCGAAGGCAGGATGCGAAATCAAAACATGAAGCGCGAAGTCACGGCACCTGACTTCGCCACTTCGCATCCTGGCTTCGCCACTTCGCATCCTGCCTTGGCGACTTCGCATCCTGACTTCGCGCTTCGCATCCTGCCTTCGCATCCTGACTTCACGCTTCGCTTCCAGTCTTTGCAATGCTTTGTTTTGATTTCGCATCCTGACTTCGCGCTTCGCATCCTGGCTTCGCCACTTCGCATCCTGCCTTCGCGACATCGCATCCTGACTTCGCGCTTCATGTTTTGATTTCGCATCCTGACTTCGCGCTTCGCATCCTGCCTTCGTCCTTCGCATCCTGACTTCGCATCCTGCCTTCGTGTGATTCATAACACAATACAGCGATGTCCCTTCTCGGCCATCATACATATCGGACCCCACCGACACACTACTGGCTCTCACGCATGATCCTGACACTCTCGAGTCTGTGCATATGGAGCTTATAGAACGCTTCATCGTACTAATGTACAGCAAGGGATGTGATGCAGCCGGTGTCAATGAGGCTAAGCATCACCTCTTCACCACTGCAACCAGATCGCTGGAAAACATCCCACCTCCCAAGCCGCGCTGTTGCAGCATGTGAAGCGAGCGCTACTGCAAGCGAGTTTCCACTGGAGTCGCTTCACTCCAGCAGGAACTCCCTGACTTCAGTAAGTGGAGCTGGCACAAAGATTGCACCAGTACATGGCAACCGCTATGGACCACTCTCAGCGACACTTCTATATATGGCATATGCCATTCTCATGCACTGCGGCTGACTCAAGGCATGCACGGGAAGGTGCAAATGCAACTATGCCGATGTCCGATACACGACCCTCTGCAAATGCGAAGGCGGGTGCGTTAATAACGAGGGCGGTGATGACAAGTATTATTTATTGCTGGCATCATAGAGCGCAAGCCAGAAGGCATAGGTACCGTAGTAAAAGTAATCATTGGTATACTGTTGCTTAAGCGGTCTTTGTTTTGTATTTTGAACATTTAAATGCACGTAGCGGCATAGTTATAGCATTTTGTTAGCAGATGTCATCTCCGAAGTATTTTAGTAACATTTGTTCCTGAATAATCTTGTTTCGATTGTTTTTAGTAGCAACTGTTGATCTTTGACCTTTAATTCTCAAATGAGGTGACCATGACCTCAAATCGTCAAAATAAGGTCAGAATCTAATTCTCCGATGCCACAAACCCCTATGGTATTATTTGTGATTCTAACCCTTTTGGTGTTTCCTATAATTGACCTCTGGTTGATCTCTGTTTCGGGTGACCTCTGTCGTGAACCTCACATGCAATATTGCCTCAAATTGTCAAAATATGACCAGATTCGGGTTACTCAACCCCGAAAATCGATAAAATGAGTTAGTTTGTATATCTCGACTAAAAACCACTAAAAATGACAACTTTGACCCCAAAATGACGTTTAGGGTGAAAATTGGTATCAAATCGTTGAAATGAGATCAGAATCAGATTCCCCGACACCGATAACCACTAAAAAGTTGTATTATTCATGATTTTAGCCATTTTGTTGTTTTAAATACGATTGACCTCTAACCCGGGTGGCGGCCATAATGAATTTCGCCAATATGGCGGGCCCATGCCAGGGGGCGACTATCTTGGCGCCCGTCAAAAATCGAAAAGGTATTGTATGGCCGACATATGGGCCAAATTTGGTGCTTTTGGAAGAATCTGAACCAAACAGTCCCTTTTATGCCCTAACATCCCGGACTAGGATGGGCATCATTATGTTGGGTGTTGAAGAAGATAATTTCCCATCTCCAGCTGCGTCTCCATAAAGGTTTGAAATGCCTCATGCAGGGTCAGCAGATTCTGGGCACGGGTAGTTGTGTTGTTATCCTCTTTGGGTACTATCTTTTTCTTATGCAGCAGAAGACATACCCGGGTCACCCATTGGATGTCATCTATGAGCATGATAAGCTGACAAAGCATGCGTTGATGCTGAACGGTGGATCCACCTTGAGCTGTATCAATAATAACATCGACTTGAACGTTGGCTCGACATAACGCTTCGGCTAAAATATCCTCGTTGTCGGATTCCAAGTTTACATTTGTAGACTGTAGTGCTCATTGTGAAATGAGGAGAATGGTGTGTGGGGTATTTACAGTGGGACGGTTTTGATCTTAATGATGCGTTCGAACAAATGTTTCTTTTGTGCTATTGCCTTGACATACGCCACTTTCCAATTCATGCCCGAGGTTTTCAACATCGACGCTGTTCTTTCGATTTCCATATGGACCGGGTCCGTGTCCAGCAATTTTATATGGGTCACGAGGTCAGCATACTGCTGACGTAAAGCCCTTCGTAGTCTGGATCTCAATGTGCTATTGGCTAAATTGCGGCTTCCTCTTTCGAATACCCTTTGTGGTGAAACTTGTTTTCTGTGGTCCCCAACGTCTCACCCATCTCGGCGTCCATACTTTCTTTGAACAAATCCTGCCATAGCCTCGAGTTCACATTATATTCATTCCCTTGTACGGGTTTGGGTTGGTCCTTCACGGTTGGGTCATATTCCGGGACTGATGGTATGAAGGGGACCCACTGTATGGGGGCGGGTTGCTGCTGCTGAACGGGTGCTGCCAGCTGTAGACTTGGTGGATGGTGTAGGGGTATATAACGTTGTGGTGACCCCTCGCCGGGTAACAGGTGGGTCGTCAACTGGTGATCTTCGGGGGTATGAGCTTTTAAGTCTATGAAAAGGTAGCCGTACGGACGACTTGTCGCGCCTTGAAACGCCTGCATGAAATGGTCGATGTTCTGAGGATAAATTCGATAACAAAACACGGATTTGTGCTCTGTCGATGAGATTTGAGAACAACACAAATTCAAGGCAATATCTCTGGACGCCTTCCCTTGAGGAAGGAGATTCTGGGTCAAACAGATGACGGACAGATTTCGATGATGGGATCCTTTGGTAAACCAGTCGGCAACGTGTGAATTGTCCTTGGCCGCACTCATCAGATGAACTGCCACTACCACGTTGGTCTGCTCGGAGTCGAAGGAATACGCTTGATCGATATCGTGAGGAATCCCTGGGACGAAGCTCACATTCTGTAACCTTGTAGTTTCGTAGGCGGGCTGCCACTGGCTATAACACCATACAACGCGTGTCGGAGCGAGGGTTGCACACGTTCCTCTAAGAACTTCATTACCCAGGACGTCTTTCCACATTGCCGTATGGCCGATCACCGTCATCTTTATAGGGATGCTCTACTCCACTTGGTGGATCTATAGTGGGACTCGGTGGTGTCTCCTGGTTATGTTTGCGTTGAATGTGCCCTAGCATACTATCGCGACGAGAGAAGATTTTCTGACAGAACGTACATGTACACGACATGTTGATTAGTCGACCAATACATATGGACTGATGAGGGACACGTGTGCATCCCTATATGTACAGACACCACCACCACCACCACCGGGCGTTGGGGCTCGGAGCTCTTGGAGTCTGAGCTTCAAGCGGGAACTACCACGGGAGCTACCACCACCACCGGGCGTTGACGGGCGTCAATGCCTGGTGGTGGTGGTGGTGGTGGTGGTGGTGTCTGTACATATAGGGATTCATATAGTGTCCCTAGGGGTACATATAGTGTCCCTCATCAGTCCATATGTATTGGTCGACTAATCAACATGTCGTGTACGTGTACGTTCTGTCAGAGAACCTTCTCTCGTTGCGATAGTATGTTCAAACAGATTCAATGCAAACACAACCAAGAGACACCACAGAGCATCCCTATACGATGACGGTGAGCGGCCCTACGGCATGTGGAAAGACATCCTGGGTGATGAAGTTCTTAGAGGAAGGTGTGGCAACCCCAGCTCCGACACGCATTGTATGGTGTTATAGCCAGTGGCAGCCCGCCTTCGAAACTACAAGGTTACAGAATGTGAGCTTCGCCCAAGGGATTCCTCACGATATCGATCAAGCGTATTTATTCGACTCCGAGCAGACCAACGTGGTAGTGTTAGATAATCCTGACCAAGGACCAAGGACAATTCACACGTTGTCGACTTATTTACCAAAGGATCCCACCATCGGAATCTGTCCGTCATCGATTTGAGCCAGAATCTCTTTCCTCAAGGGAAGGCGTCCAGAGATATTGCCTTGAACTGCCAATACTTTGTGATGTTCTCAAATCCCATCGACAGAGCACAAATCCGTGTGTTTGGTAGTCGAATTCATCCTTAGAACATCGACCATTTCATGCAGGCGTTTCAAGGCGCGACAAGTCGTCCGTACGGCTACCTGTTCGTAGACTTAAAACGGCCGGTTGACGACCCACCTGTTGCACGGCGAGGGGTCACCACATCGGCATATACCTCTACACCATCCACCGAGTCTACACCTGGCAGCACCCGTTCAGCAGCAGCAACCCGCCCCCATACAGTGGGTCCCCTGCATACCATCAGTCCAGGAATATCATCCAACCGTGAAAGATCAACCCAAACCCGTACAACGGAATAAACATAATGTGAACTCGAGGCTATGGCAGGGTTTGTTCAAAGAAAGTATGGACGCCAAGGTGGGTGAGACGTTGGGGACCACAGAAAACAAGTTTCACCACAAAGGGTATTCGAAAGAGGAAGCCGCAATTTTAGCCCATAACACATTGGCACCCAGACTACGACGGGCTTTACGTCAGCAGTATGCCGACCTCGTGACCGATGTAAAACTGCTGGACAAGGACCCGGTCCATATGGAAATCGAAAGAACAGCGTCGATGTTGAAAACCTCGGGCATGAATTGGAAAGCGGCGTATGTCAGAGCAATAACACAAAAGAAACATTTGTTCGAACGCATCATTAAGATCAAAAGCGTCCCAATATAAATACCCCACACGACACCATTTTCCTCATTTCACCATGGAACCCGACAACGAGGATATTCTAGCCGAAGCGTTACGTCGTGCCAGCGTTCAAGTCGATGCTATTATTGATACAGCTCAAGGTAGATCCACCGTTCAGCACCGACGCATGCGTTGTCCTCTTACCACGCTCATAGATGACATCCAATGGGTGACCCGGGTATGTCTTCTACTGCATAAGAAACAGAGAGTACCCACAGAGGATACCAACACAACTCCCCGGGCCCAGAATCTGCTTACCCTGCATGAGGCATTTCAAACCTTTATGGAGACCCAGCTGGAGACGGGAAATTATCTTCTTCAACCTCCAACATAATGATGTCCGTCCATGGATGATCGACAATGCCTAACACGTTGAGACGGGCATTAAGGCGTAATGACACCGCATTTCGATGAATTAGTGTCATTTCCATGAAATATCTAGAAAATCATATCTTTTGAGCTATTTCACCAGGGTGTTGAAGCGTTAAGCCGGGCATTGACGGGCGTTACTGTCTATAAAAGTCAATGTATCCCAAAAGACGTCCACAGTCGACGTTCAGCCGTCAACATGTTTTATAAGAGCTCTGAGTGCGAACGCACGTTCACCAGACGATACGATATGACGCGACACCAGAAGACTTTCCATCCAGACTCCGAGGAGCTCACTGAGGCGGATGCTACTACAGAGACTGCTGAGAGTCCAACGACTGATACTGAAACAGAGACTGCTGAGAGTCCATCTACTGATACGGAGAGCTTGATCTCTGATCAGCCCAGGGAAGTGAGGACGAACATCCCAGGGAAGTGAGGACGAACCTACCTTTTGGGATCGTATTGCGACAGCAGCTATTAATACTCAAGCTGCGGTAATCAAAGACGCCGGACAGGTAACTTTCAACAGGCATACAACGAAATGCGCCCGAGCATTAGGAAAACAGCCATGACGATCTATGAAGAGTATAGCCTGCTGCCGTCATGAAGACCAAGCGTCACTTGGAAGAGGATATGGGGCTACCACCCTCTGAGGCCCTGGAAAATGCGATCAGAATGCGCAAACAACTGTTTCAGGACATGCTGCCTGAACAATAGCCTGGCCTGCCCGACGAGGATTAGAACATACGGATCAGAGCAAACGTGACCGAAGATTGAATGAGCCTTCTTGAATTGTAAACATACCCAACGCTGAGCTGCGTTGGGTATGATGTGATGGAGGGGAGACTAAACTATATGAAAATTTGTTGTTGTTGTTCTCTCATCTGTCATCCTTGTTCTCATCGGTCTACATCATGGCGTCAAAACGCTATGCTAGGGCGTTAAGGCGTTCAGATAGGGTGTTAAGGCGTTATGATAGGCGTTAAGGCATAACAGCGGGCATTCATTTGGACCAGGGATGGTCTGGACCTCAAAACATCCATGATTCCCCATGGTTTAGGTGTAAAGTCCGTGTTCCGCTTTTTATATTTTCGGGACAAATCCTAATTTCCGATGCAACCCTGCAGATGCCACCATACCCACTAGATGGTATTCCCCTAATTTACCATCTTGGTTTACCTAGATTGCGTCACACCCATCCAGTCGGATGCTCCCTCGCGAGTGCTTCACACTAATACCTCACTCGACCCAATCGGACCACCAGGGGCCCACCTAAACCCCATAACGTCCACCTCGATCAGCCTGCCCAGTGCGCATGCGCACAGTCACTTTTTCAAGACATTTCAACGCATGGCCCCGAGACCCCTACCATCGTGTTCTACGTGGTGAGACGAGAAAAACAATGGGCCACACCCTATACCGCAAATGTCCAGGAGTGGGTTTCCCATTAGGTTTGCGCCAGTATGGACCTACCCTGTCCACCCCAGGCCTACCTGAACTTTTCAAAAAATTTCACCGCATGGCTTTGAGACCCTTCCCATCGTGTTCTACATCACGAGACGAAGAAAACAAGATGGCACACCCTATACCGCAAATGTCCATGAGTGGGTTCCCGATTGTGCCTACACCATAGCCGTATAATAGTGATCGGCTCTCTGGTAGGTATATGAGGGCATTTTCAATCTTGCCTAGTATGGGCTCACTCGTGGTGTAGTGGATAACGTGCCAGCTTCTGGAGCGCGCAGCCCGGGTTCGACTCCCCCTTTAAATTTTATCCGGGGGAACAAATAAGTAGGTCAAGTTGAGGGTTACTGTCTTTTATATACTCCTGAGGGCGCTGTAATCAGAGCACAGGTAAACCGGTTTCTATGGAATTTGATTATAGGATATGGTCTTGAAGGATCATAGTCAATGTTCAAAAAAGGTTATGGTGTAGCTGGCGTAACTGTTAAAGGCACGCTTTATGCATTTCTAAAAAAGAAGTTTTTCATGAAATGAAAATCGACCAATTCGCTTGGTAAGATTTAAAAAAGTAGTTCTATTCAAGGTTGCGAAGCATAAATATAGGATTGTTGACATGATAATTCCCTTTCGGTGCTAACCAATTTGCCATTCAAATGAAAAATCACAATCATCTGACCAACCAGATAATCCCGATTTTGTTTCCGACTTGATAAAATGTAGAAAATTGTACGGTACCGTACTGAATCATTTGGCCTGTACCATATGGCAAGCCGCCGTTTTGGTATTTATTCCTTCATTTTTGATATTTTTTCTTTTTTTGATATCAAAAATCAATGTGCGCCGTTTTGGTATTTAATCGAATAATTGTTGATATCAAAAATACTATTTTTGTTATCAACAATTCTATTTTTGATATCAAAAATTCTTTTTTCGGTATCAAAAATTCTTTTTTCGGTATCAAAAATTCTTTTTTTGATATCAAAAATAAAAGTTTATTTTTGATATCAAAAATACTATTTTTGATATCAAAAATCCTTTTTTGATATCGAAAATAAATGTGCGCTGTTTTGGTATTTAATCGGATAATTGTTGATTCTCTCGCCTCCTGTGCAGCTGACAATGCATTTTGTACAACATTTCTAACAACAGCGTTAGCCTGAGTTGGGTTACCCGAATCAGCCATTCTCCATTTTTTTTGGCGCCAAACGACAGGTGTTTATAAAATGCGTACAGTGTCGGGACTGAGGAGCGAAATTGTATAAATCAATAAACAAGGGGAAAATTTCGATTGAATGATAGCTCTTGAATATATGAACAACCAACGACAGAATTTGTGGAATTTGCATTATGATTTTTATGAGTTATTTTGTATGGTAGCACTTTTTGAGATGAAGCCAAAGATGGGAGATAAATCTTGGTGAGGGAGAGCGCATTATTTCCGTTTTGGCAGGCCCGTAGCCAAGGGGGTTCTCTTAGTTCGGGCGAACCCCCCTTTTGGAAATATTATATACTTTTCTCATATAAATGCCCTTTTCAAACACTGAAGCGAACCCCCTATTTACCCCTTTTCCCATACAGCGAACCCCATGATGTGCCCTTTTGGAGTGAAGGCGAACCACCCCTCAGTAAATCCTGGCTACGGCCCTGTTTGGTGTAAGTGGTCCTCTATTTTTGATATCAAAAATAAACGGTTTAGTTTTGATATCAAAAATGAATTTATCAAAAATAAAATATCAAAAAAAGAAATTTTGATATCCAAAATAGTATTTTTCATATCAAAAATACTATTTTTGATATCAAAAATAAATGAATAAATACCAAAACGGCTTGCCATAGTACATGTACCATGCATTTGCGGAAGAGTTCGTGCCGATTTATTTCTCTAATCGGACGAGTAGTAAAAGGGACAGGAGCCTAATTGTTACATGTATCTTTAAATACCTTAGCTTGTCATGTAGGCAATTCGATCGGGTGCATTATGTGTAATATAGCTTGTCAAGTAGCTTTTCCATGCAGGTTCAACAAAGTTCTCTACATTTAGTCACCTACTGTATTTGGCTTGCATGACGATTGAGCTATATTTCTATTGAAGATGTGTGCAGTACACATTTGAAGGCCCCAAATGTTAATGGGAACAAAATTGAAAAAAAATAAAAAAATACATCGGTTCACTGAACGAATGGACCCCCTTAATTTAACAGTAACGTGGATTGGCTATTATTATATATAGGCCCTAAATGATTAAAAAAAATATTTTTAGTAATGTTCGGATACTGTCTGCAGGAAATACAATTCTTGGTATGGTGGCAGTGGAATTCCCTACGGTTGGAGCCGCAGACCGACATGTATTTTGGATGCGGTGTTATGTTTTTAATGAAATAATGAGTTTTTGTTTTGTCATGTATTTCGTTTATTATATGCTTGGGTTGCCACATTCGTCCTTTGTTACGATGAATACCAGTGTTTCCACTTGCGACCTATATCAAGGTTCCCAGCTTTTCATGGAAACAAAATTCCCCGATATTTCCCTGATTTTCCCCTGATTAATTTCCCAAATTCCCTGAGAAAATATGTGATAGTTTCAACAGCTTTTAACATGAAGATACAGTACAGATATGCAAAATAAGCACAACCACTGACCAGAATGTGTGTGTTCAGAATTCATAGTCACTTTGCATGCAGTTATGAAAGAATTAGTCCTGATAAGAGTTCAAGCTATCCTAGAAAATCCCTGAATGAAATGTTAAGAAGGAAAATGTGCATCCCCTCAATTTTTCTGAGTTTTCCCTGATGTTGGGTATTCTTCTTAAACTGGAAAACTGGAAAATCATTTTCCCTGATTTCCCCCGATTTCCCTGAGTGGCTGGGAACCCTGTATATGGACCCAGGCTTCTGTAACAAAAGACAATCGAGGTCTGGCAGACTTGCGGCAATTACTGATTTTATTTTTTTGGTTTAATGATATTGTTAAATGTACCGTACTTTTTGGTTATTAGGGTTGCAAGCCAGAGACGTGCAAACGTCTTATAATCGATATTATTATTATTATTCCACCGGATTTTGTGCCAACAGTTCCCTGGCCACCGTTCAACCGATGAAGTCGAAACTTCACACATGGATTGGAGAATGTGATATCTAATGCATATCAAAAGAAGAAGCCGATTGGTCAGATGCTTTGGCGGCCATCTTGGATTTACCCTAAACCTTTCAACATCTACTTTTGTGGAACCACTGGGTCGATTGACTCGACCTTGATACACATAATCGATGGATCGGGCTCTCTCAGATTTCTATTCGAAAATTTGCTCCGTGAAATAAAATGGCCGCCATGGACCAATCAAACTTGTCGGATTTTCAAATGACGGATTTGGACAGGAAAAGTGGCTACATATATGCATTGCGATATTGCGATCAGGTATATGCAAAAATGTTGCTTCTAGGTGACATGGTTTGGCCGCCATCTTGAATTTTGTTAGAAACGGCGCAAAAATTGTCTCTCTTCATTAAATGGCATCTGACGCAAAAAAAAACAACAACAGTAGACTCCTTTAATTGCAGAGGACTAAACAATAAACCTGTCTGATTAAAATAAGACCTATCTGATTAAACTAAGACCGCTAGTCTTATTTTAGCGGAGCGGCATGATAGGTCTTATTTTAATCAGACTGACAATAAACAGAAAGGAATTGATGTGTTCAGCCATTTACGGGATCTAAACTAATCAATTCGTTGTTTACATTTATTTTACCTCGAAAATGCAGAAATTGATAACGTCTGAATGGGGTTATAAAACATATTTGTCCGTTTGCCAGGAACTCAAGAGGCGTATAGCGGTATTATTCAATAACAATTTTACAAAAACGTTCAGTCAATTGAATCGAATGGGTTTTTTTTCAAAATCCAGCAATGGTAGCAACCCTGGTGAATGATGATCTTCTGTATATTGCATTATATCAATGTTAATCTGGTATTCTCCCCAATATATCTTCCAGGTATAAATCCTTTCTGATCTTCATTTATAAGATCTGGTAAATATTATTGTATTCTGTTCGCAATTGCGGCCGACCCAATTTTATAGGAGAAATTTAAGAGCGAAATTGGCCTCCATTTTTTTTTTAGAAATTGTAAAATATAGGCTTTTCCTTTTTCTTGTATGATAATACATAGTCCGAGGATGAAGCGCATCCTTATTGTTCTTGTGTATTTCCCTCTCTCTCCGTTTTATTTATATTCTAAAATATAGCGATTGTAAAGATCTCGAATGAACTAAGAAATGTACCGTGAAATTTAAATAAAACATTAAGTTGATGGGCCGCGAAATCCGTATGGGAAGCGAGTAGTAGTATAAGCGTATTTAAAGCCATATTTTGCCGGGGGAGGTTACTCTTGCATCCGCCAGGGGGCGCTGTTGTGGTGGTGGATACGAGCTTGGTATGTATGAGGGTCTGGTTGAATGGGGCGTGACCTGTGAACATGATAGGACATGTACTGACCTGTCTGTGGGGTTTTTCCCACAATGTCGTACACGGAGGTCACCGAAGAGACACGGAGGTCACCGAAGATGTCACGGAGGTCACCGAAGAGACACGGAGGTCACCGAAGATGTCACAGTTGTAGTAGGAAAAGCGTAAATTACCTCCCATTTGTGGCGCGCTCACTTCCGGTTGAGTGGCGTCTGCCTTCTGGTTCAAGATGGCGGCACGTCCGGTGTCGAAAACTGGCCATTTTGTCGGGATGTGGTCATCTAGTGTCGAAAACTGGACCCGGTATGGGTCCCGCTAGACGTTTTGGGGTCTAGGTGGGCCACTAGTGGTCCGATGGAGTCGTATGAGGTATCAATGTGAAGCATTCGTGAAGGAGCATCCGAGGGGATGAGTGTGACGTGGAAGTGACGTCATTCTGTGCATGCGCAGTAGACAAAGGGTATGGAAATAGACATTTTGGGATCTAGGGGAGCCCAAATGGGCCGATGGAGTTGTATGAGATATCAATGTGAAGCCTATGTGAGGGGGCATCCGATGGGCTGGGTGTGGGGTTGGAATATCGTCATTCTGCGCATGTGCGGTAGACAAAGGGCATGTAAATAGACGTTTTGGGGTCTAGGTGGGCCCTTAGTGGACCGATGGGGTCGAGTGAGGTATCAATGTGAAGCCTATGTGAGGGGGCATCCCACTGGGTGGATGTGGGGTAGGAATATCGTCATTCTGCGCATGCGCTATAGACAAAGGGTATGAAAATAGACGTTTTGGGATCTAGGTGAGCCACTAATGAGCCGATGGAGTTGAGTGAGGTATCAATGTGAAGCATATGTGAGGAGGCATCCGATTGGACTAGTGTCTCGGCCGTTGTCAACATTCTGCGCATGCGCAGACAGGGAATTGTGGGGAAAGGGTGTGGAAATAGACGTTTTAGGGTTCAGGTGAGCCCCTAATGATCCTATGGTGTCGTATGAGATCTTATTTTGAAGCTGTCGTGAGGGGGCATCCGCCTGGGCTAGTGTGTCCTTCGTTGTCAATAGTCTGCGCATGCGCAGTCTGGTCGTAGTATAGAAAGCAGGCAATTTGGGGGGTGTATGTGGGGGTGTGCTTGGGGTAGAGATGGACCGCTATGGGTCCGAATGGGTCGTGGAAGATGTCAAAGTGAAGCATGTGTTGGTTGTAGTAAGTAAAGTGGCCATTTTGGGGCAGTGCAGGAAGGTTTTTGGTGTCGGGATGGACCATCCTTGGTCCGAATGCGTCGTGCGGGGTGTCCTTTTGTAACTCTCGGGGTGTAGACCCCGATTTGAGGGCTGTCCACGTCATCTGTGACGTCATCGGTGACGTCATCAGTACGAGTAGTAGCGAAAGTGGACATTTTGGGGCAGTGAAAGAAGGTATTTGGTGTAGAGATGGACCATCCTTGGTCCGAATGAGTCGTGTGAGGTGTCATCTTGTAACAACGCCCGCCAACGCCAAGCTTAACGCTTCAACGCCCTGGTAAAATAGCTCAGAAGTTCAGATTTTCTAGATATTCCATAGAATTGTCACTAATTCTTCGAAATGCAGTGACGCCCGTCAACGCTCGTAGTTACGCCTTAACGCTTTAACATAACGCCTTGACGCCATGATATAGACCGGAGAGAGAACAACAACAACAAGGATGACACATGGGAGAACAACAACAACAAGAATTTTTTTTTCATATAGTTTATTTTCCCCAATGTTACATCATACCCACGCTGGGGGAGCCGCGTTGGGTATGTTTACAACTCAATAAAACTCTTGTCCAATCAGAGGCCGCCATTTGGCGCTGCATCTGTTATATTCCTTCTTGTCTGTTAGATGTATTTTCGGCTGCTCTTGTCTGTCGCCATTTCAGAGAGTTCCATCTTTGCTCGGTGTGACCTAAGCGTCGTCGGGCAGGCCTGGATATTCTTCGGGTAGCATGTCCTGAAACAGTTGTTTGCGCATTCTGATCGCATTTTCCAGGGCCTCGGTGGGTGGTAGTCCCATAGCCTCTTCCAAATGACGCTTGGTCTTCATGATGGACCTGTGCGTGCGATCGCCTTTCATTTCAAGCGGTAGTAAGGTATACTGTTCATAGATCGCCATGGCTGTTTTCCTGATGCGAGGGCGCATTTGGGTGTACGCCTGTTGTAAATTATCCTCTCCGGCGTCCTCTATCGCTGCAGCCTAAGTATTGATAGCTGCTGTCACAATACGATCCCAGAAGGTAGGGGTTCTGCATCACTTTCCACGGACGTAGGCTGACTATCTGTGGTCAAGCTCTCCGTATCACTAAATAGACTCTCAGCAATCTCTGTTTCGGTATCAGTCGATACACTCTCAGCAGTTTCTGTATCAGCATCCGCCTCAACGGACTCCTCGGAGTCTTCAATCCCATGTATATTTTTCTGGTGTCGCATCATATCGTAATGTCTGGTGAACGTGCGTTCGCACTCAGAGCAAGTATAAGCCATGTTGACGGTTGAACGTCGACTGTGCGTGTTTTTGGAAATACGCTTGCTTTTATAGACAGTAACGCCCATCAACGCTTAGCTTAACGCTTCAACGCCCTTGTGAATTAGCTCAGAAGCTCTGATTTTCATGGAATTGACACCAATTCATCGAAATGCAGTGACGCCCATCAACGCCCGTCGTGACGCCTTAACGCCCGTCTCAACGCCTTAACACACTTTCTTAACGCTTTAACGTCGTTTAATGATGCGTTCGAACAAATGTTTCTTTTGTGCTATGGCTCTGACATACGCCGCTTTCCAGTTCATGCCCGAGGTTTTCAACATCGGCGCTATTCTTTCAATTTCCATATGGACTGGGTTCTTATCCAACAATTTCATACGGGTCACGAGGTCGACATACCGCTGACGTAAAGCCCGTCGTAGTCTGGGTGCCAATTCGACCAATACATAAGGACTGATGAGGGACACATGTTCATTCTTATATGTACAGACACCACCACCAACACCACCACCACACACTACCACCACAAACGCACACACACACCACCACCACATTCCACCACCACCACCGCCCGGGCGTCAACGCCCGGTGGTGGTGGTGGAAGCTCCCGTGTGGCAGAGCTCTTGGATCGGAGCTCTTGGAGCTCAAAACGTGTGGAGCTCAGAGCTTGGAAGTGACATTTGCATATGACCTCTGTGAGGTCACTTCCGCTTCCGTTCACGTGACCGGAACTGACCTTTGACCCCTGCACGCAATGTACAGACACCACCACCAACACCACCACCACCACACACTACCACCACACACACACAAACACACCACCACCACATTGCACCACCACCACACCACCGCCACCACCGGCCGTTGACTGGCGTCAACGCCCGGTGGTGGTGGTGGGAGCTTCCGTGTGGCAGAGCTCTTGGATCGGAGCTCTTGGGGCTCAAAGCATGTGGAGCTCAGAGCTGGGAAGTGACATTTGCATATGACCTCTGTGAGGTCACTTCCGCTTCCGTTCACGTGACCGGAACTGACCTTTGACCCATGCGCGCGCTAACAATACCGGATAAAAATTGCGCGCAGGGGTCAAAGGTCTGTTCCGGTCACGTGAACGGAAGCGGAAGTGACCTCACAGAGGTCATATGCAAATGTCACTTCCGAGCTCTGAGCTCTACACGCTTTGAGCTCCAAGAGCTCCGATCCAAGAGCTCTGCCACCCGGGAGCTCCCACCACCACCACCGGGCGTGTGGTGGTGGTGTTGGTGGTGGTGTCTGTACATTGCGTGCAGGGGTCAACGGTCAGTTCCGGTCACGTGAACGGAAGCGGAAGTGACCTCACAGAGGTCATATGCAAATGTCACTTCCAAGCTCTGAGCTCCACACGCTTTGAGCTCCAAGAGCTCCGATCCAAGAGCTCTGCCACACGGTGGTGGCGGTGGTGGTGGTGGAATGTGGTGGTGGTGTGTGTGTGTGTGGTGGTGGTAGTGTGTGGTGGTGGTGTTGGTGGTGGTGTCTGTACATATAAGAATGAACATGTGTCCCTCATCAGTCCTTATGTATTGGTCGAATTGGCACCCAGACTACGACGGGCTTTACGTCAGCGGTATGTCGACCTCGTGACCCGTATGAAATTGTTGGATAAGAACCCAGTCCATATGGAAATTGAAAGAATAGCGCCGATGTTGAAAACCTCGGGCATGAACTGGAAAGCGGCGTATGTCAGAGCAATAGCACAAAAGCAACATTTGTTCGAACGCATCATTAAACGACGTTAAAGCGTTAAGAAAGTGTGTTAAGGCGTTGAGACGGGCGTTAAGGCGTAACGACGGGCGTTGACGGGCGTCACTGCATTTCGATGAATTGGTGTCAATTCCATGAAAATCAGAGCTTCTGAGCTAATTCACAAGGGCGTTGAAGCGTTAAGCTAAGCGTTGATGGGCGTTACTGTCTATAAAAGCAAGCGTATTTCCAAAAATACGCACAGTTGACGTTCAACCGTCAACATGGCTTATACTTGCTCTGAGTGCGAACGCACGTTCACCAGACATTACGATATGATGCGACACCAGAAAAATATACATGGGATTGAAGACTCCGAGGAGTCCGTTGAGGCGGATGCTGATACAGAGACTGGTGAGAGTGTATCGACTGATACCGAAACAGAGATTGCTGAGAGTCTATTAAGTTATACGGAGAGCTTGACCACAGATAGTCAGCCTACGTCCGTGGAAAGTGATGCAGAACCTACCTTCTGGGATCGTATTGTGACAGCAGCTATCAATACTTAGGCTGCAGCGATCGAGGACGCCGGAGAGGATAATTTACAACAGGCGTACACCCAAATGCGCCCTCGCATCAGGAAAACAGCCATGGCGATCTATGAACAGTATACCTTACTACCGCTTGAAATGAAAGGCGAAAGGTCCATCATGAAGACCAAGCGTCACTTGGAAGAAGCTATGGGACTACCACCCACCGAGGCCCTGGAAAATGCGATCAGAATGCGCAAACAACTGTTTCAGGACATGCTACCCGAAGAATATCCAGGCCTGCCCGACGACGCTTAGGTCACACCGAGCAAAGATGGAACTTTCTGAAATGGCGACAGACAAGAGCAGCCGAAAATACATCTAACAGACAAGAAGGAATATAACAGATGCAGCGCCAAATGGCGGCCTCTGATTGGACAAGAGTTTTATTGAGTTGTAAACATACCCAACGCGGCTATGATGTAACATTGCGGAAGATAAACTATATGAAAAAAAAATTCTTGTTGTTGTTGTTCTCTCATGTGTCATCCTTGTTGTTGTTCTCTCTCCGGTCTATATCATGGCGTCAAGGCGTTATGTTAAAGCGTTAAGGCGTAACTACGAGCGTTGACGGGCGTCACTGCATTTCGAAGAATTAGTGACAATTCTATGGAATATCTAGAAAATCAGAACTTCTGAGCTATTTCATCAGGGCGTTGAAGCGTTAAGCTTGGCGTTGGCGGGCGTTGCTACAAGATGACACCTCACACGACGCATTCGGACCAAGGATGGTCCATCGCTACACCAAATACCTTCCTTCACTGCCCCAAAATGTCCACTTTCGCTACTACTCGTACTGATGACGTCACCGATGACGTCACAGATGACGTGGACAGCCCTCAAATTGGGGTCTACACCCCGAGAGTTACAAAAGGACACCCCGCACGACGCATTCGGATCAAGGATGGTCCATCTCGACACCAAAAACCTTCCTGCACTGCCCCAAAATGGCCACTTTACTTACTACAACCAACACATGCTTCACTTTGACATCTTCCACGACCCATTCGGACCCATAGCGGTCCATCTCTACCCCAAACACACCCCCACATACCCCCCCAAAATGCCTGCTTTCTATACTAAGGCCAGACTGCGCATGCGCAGACTATTGACAACGAACGACACACTAGCCCAGGCGGATGCCCCCTCACGACAGCTTCAAAATAAGACCTCATACGACACCATAGGATCATTAGGGGCTCACCTGAACCCTAAAACGTCTATTTCCACACCCTTTTCCCACAATTCCCTGTCTGCGCATGCGCAGAATGTTGACAACGGCCGAGACACTAGTCCAATCGGATGCCTCCTCACATATGCTTCACATTGATACCTCACTCAACTCCATCGGCTCATTAGTGGTTCACCTAGATCCCAAAACGTCTATTTTCATACCCTTTATCTATTGCGCATGCGCAGAATGACGATATTCCTACCCCACATCCACCCAGTCGGATGCCCCCTCACATGGGCTTCACATTGATATCTCATACAACTCCATCGGCCCATTAGGGGCTCCCCTAGATCCCAAAATGTATATTTCCATACCCTTTGGCTACTGCGCATGCGCAGAATGACGTCAGTTCCACGTCACACTCATCCCCTCGGATGCTCCTTCACGACTGCTTCACATTGATACCTCATACGACTCCATCGGACCACTAGTGGCCCAACCGAGAAAAACACAATGGGAGGGGTCCCGGAGCAGATGTAATTACGAGTTCAAAATATATCATTTTTCAGACTGTAAGGTGAAAAAGAGGAAACGAGTAGTATAGAAAGCAGCAATTTTGAGGGTGCGTGGGGTGTGTTTGAGGGACCATCCGTGGTCCCAATGCGTAGTGTGAGATGTCAAAGTGAAGCTCTGGTGATGTAGACCACGACTTGAGGGATGTCCATGTCATCTGTGATGTCTTTGGTGAGGTCATCAGTAGGAGTAGTACTCAAAGTGGGCATTTTGGCGGGCGGGGGTGCGTTGGAAGGTGTTTGAGATAGAGATGGACCATCCATGGTCCGAATGTGTCGTGCGAGATGACAAAGTGAAGCTCTCGTGGTGTAGACTACGACTTGAGGGATGTCCATGTCATCTGTGATGTCATTGTTGACGTCAAAGTGGGTCTAATGGGGGTGTGAAGGAAAGTGTTTGGGGTTGAGATTGACCATCCGTGAGCCAAGCTTAACGCTTCAACGCCCTGGTGAAATAGCTCAGAAGCTCTGATTTTCTAGATATTTTATGGAATTGTCACTAATTCATCAAAATGCAGTGACGCTCATCAGTACCCGTTGTTACGCCTTAACGCCCATCTTAACGCTCGTTTCAACTCCCGTCTCCATACCTATCTCAACGCGTTATGCATTGTCGATCATCACTATACGTTGATGTTGGAGGTTGAAGAAGATAATTTTCCGTCTCCAGCTGGGTCTCCGTGTCTCTTCGGTGACCTCCGTGACATCTTCGGTGACCTCCGTGTCTCTTCGGTGACCTCCGTGTACGACATTGTGGGAAAACCCCAGACAGGTCAGTACATGTCCTATCATGTTCACAGGTCACGCCCCATTCAACCAGACTCTCATACATACCAAGCTCGTATCCACCACCACAACAACGCCCCCTGGCGGATGCAAGAGTTACCTCCCCCGGCAAAATATGGCTTTAAATACGCTTATACTACTACTGAAGCGGCCCTTAAACTACACTTTCAATCAAAAATGAGAAAGACTTTATTGACACGTGGCATTCATATTAAGCAAAACTATAATTCCTTATGGTAAAATTACGGCTGCAGAATATTTTGATTTAACGTAGATACCATGGACAGTTCAGTATGCAGACATCAAATTGGCGCCAGCTGATCGCAGTGAAACTCCAGATCAGTGCTGACGAATGTCCACCATTTCCACTGTCGTGAACGAGCCCCGGAGCGCTTGGCTACGACAAACGCAAGATGGCGGCTGGTACGTCAGCTCAGAGGTACGTCATTATGTCAGACCATGTATATGGCATTTTCTTTTAAATTAAATGTCCAAATAATGGATTGAATAGAAAGAGCAAAGATCTTTCTTCCTTCTGATGCCCATGTTCTCTGACTATTTTCACAAATTTACCCCATACGGGCGTCTATTTGGACCCGATGTGAGAATGTCAAAAAGCGAAGCGAGAGGCTCTACAACCTTTTGGATATTTAGACGAGGAAAGGATCATTTATTCTCGTTTTTGCTCAGTAATAGGATAATTAGGCATATAAAATGCCAGATAGCCACGGCGGCTTGTTACCTTGCGTTATTCAGTCATGATTGACATATATTGCGCGAGAGAAAATTGCAAAAAGTTCCCGGTTACGAAACACGCTAGATTTTGCGGGTGTACTGTTACGACATGGTATTTTCTGCGGAAAAACGGTGTACGGTTACGTCAGTATTTTGTCGAAAGTTAACTTTTAATTTCTTTTTTAGGCATTCAGAAGTCGGCGTATAGAACACAAGGCTATTCTATGGATAACAGCTTTATTATTGCTGTGGAGCTGACGTTTCGTTGGAGATACTTCCAACTTTTTCAAAGCTAATGAACTACATGATACAGATAAGGGTATTTATACAAATGAATAAGAAGCAAAAAAAGTCACAAAACAATCATAACACAATCGGTGCAATGACGTATAATTTCATTGATAGGCATTTAGAAGTCGGCTCGACCGTTGACCCGGATGTGATGTCACTGGATGTAACTGACGTCACCTCCGCGTCACCCTCACCCTCAATAATAAGGAATTTGGCCTTTATATACTACTTAGATGGCTTGTCATTTGACAGCGAAGAGGGCAACAAGAATAATGACATTGTGTTGGGGAAATTTAAGACATTCTGTATTGGTGAAACGAATGAGACCTACGAAAGGTACTGTTTCAACCGCACGGTGAAAGAAGCCGCCGAAACTATCGATTCCTTCTGTCGCCGCGCTACGTGCGTTGGCGAAAACGTGTAACTACTGGACACTCGAAATTCGAGATAGACTGGTGATCGTCATTCGGGACAACACTACAAGGAAATGTTGTATAGGCGTTTGTCTTACTCTCGAAACTGCAGCTCAAATACTGAAGACGATGTCGAGTATGGATGAAGTGTAGCCGTACGGAATAAATAAAGTAAATGCCAGAGGAATCAGAAATATGAAAGCCGAAAGAAGACGCCAGCTGAGAAGTTACCACTACACGGCAACGGAAACCTGCCAGCCAAACAATAATGTTGTGCGCGTTATTCGCTCAACCAATCGAAATTTGTAGTTCAAAGTCTAAAGATTAGCATGCAGAGTGTAAATTCTGTGAGAAATATCACCAATTCTCTAAAGAAAAATGTTCCGCCTGAGGAAAATCATGTTCGAAAAGTATCAAACTGAATCATTTCACAACAAAGTTTCCAGGAATAGAGGCTGGCACCTGACGTGAAATGTGGCCTGGTATGTGCCATGGGATACAGAACGTGCATCAGTCAGACACATACGATTCGGAGGCGTCGAGTGACATAGAGGAATATGTTCCATCGGTGGAAACTAGAGAACAGAACTAAATAATCAGAAATTTCCGAAGAGGATTTTCGTCCGAATGTAGATGAACAACAAACCTGTAGTTTTCCACCTTGACATTGGAGCTGCTGTCAACAGGTGCTGTGCTGTGGTTCCAGAAAGTGAGTACAAACTGCCCGTTGATGATCCTGAATTGAAAGAGTTGGATAAAGCAGCGCAACTCTCGTGATGTTCAATGGTACAGAGACTGTTGGTGAAAGTCGTCTTCCACGAGAAACCCGAAAAATGACCGCAAATACAATGCGGAAATGCTCATTTTCAAGGGCAACGGTAAGCCGCTTTTAGGAGCACGGGTCGTTCAGCAAATGGGCTTCATTACCGTGGAAACTGAAAACATCATGGTGTTAAATCAGCTTATCCGACAAACCTTACAGACAGTTGAGACGGAAAATTTGAAGCCGACCAAGATTTCGCTTGAAGAAATCACCTCTGTCTACAGCGATATTTTCCAGGGAGAAGAGAAAGTTTATGGCCTACTACGCTTAGAGGTCGATACAACTGTAAAACCGGTTCAACTACCGTGCCGTAAAGTTCCCATTGCTATCCAGCCAAAACTGAAAGATGAGCTGAAACGACTCGTAGACAATGTGATCATAAAACCAGTAACGGTTCCTACTAACTGGATTTCAGCCATGGTGGTGGTAAGCAAACCTGATGGTCGCACCCGTCTATGCATGGACCCCAAGCCAATGAACAGTGCTCTGAAAAGGGATCACTATCCCACCCCAACTATGGACATCTACCAGAACTATCAAAGACTATCATCGCTCATGCATATACCAGGAACGCATTCTGACACGTCCAACTAGACGAGGAGAGTAGTCTACTTTCTCATTTGAGATACCGTGGGGTAGATATCGTTGGATCCGTCTGCCCTTCGGTATTTCACCAGTCCCAGAAAATTTTTATTGGAGGCTAAATGAGGCTTCAAAAGGATTGGACAGCGTAGTTGCTTGTCACCATGATGCCTTAATCTACGGCATTTGAGAAACATGCTAAAGCCGAACGCGATTTTGATCGCAAACTCATCGCCTTCTTCAACCGATATCGCGAGTAGCAAATCAAGATCAGTCTACCTAAGTTCAAGTTGAAACGTCGCGAGGTTCCCGACCTCGGACACGTACTTAGGTCAACGGGTCTGAAAGTTGAACAATCAAAAGTTAAGGAAATCAAGGAAATGCCACCTCCAACAGAAAACAGAAGATTCAGCGCCTACTGGGGATGCTGAATTCTCTCCAGAAGTTTGCACTAGGGTTGTCACAGTTCACTGTTCCCTTACGTAATCTTCTGAAAAAAACCCTATCATTTCTACTGAAATGAGGATGTCCACGGTGAATGCCTCAAGGAAATCAAATAAACCATCGACAACCCACCTATCCTTCGGTACTTTGACAATGATGCTGAAACTGTGTTACAATATGACGCATGCAGAATGTTCTGTCCGTCGCGTATGCTCCGCGCTCGCTTACCAACACTGAGCATAACTACGCACAAATTGAGCGTGATATGTTCACGATCAT
Source organism: Hanleya hanleyi (assembly GCA_036873755.1). Classification (NCBI taxonomy): domain Eukaryota; kingdom Metazoa; phylum Mollusca; class Polyplacophora; order Lepidopleurida; family Hanleyidae; genus Hanleya; species Hanleya hanleyi. The sequence continues at coordinate 33,627 of JAVTVY010030443.1, read as the reverse complement.
CTTTGAAATGGAACTGTTTGAGCAGTATGTATATTGCCGGATAGTACAGATAGAGACAGACCATAACCGTTGGAGTCAGTCGTGCGGAAAAGTCTGCACAGCGCCCTTAACAGACAGCAGCATATGCTTTTTACGTTTTCAGAAGTTTCAGTACGAGGTCACATACAAGAAAGTGACACAAATGTATCTAGCAGACACACTTAGTCGTGCGTACCTCCATACACCAGTCCTGTTAAGGACACTACTGGTCATGTCATGACAGTCGACACACGTTCTTCAACTGAGTTTGAAACCGAATCCGTCAACAAGATTGAATACCTATAGCTAGACAAACTGACCCAGCAAATTCAGGATGCTACGGTAGATGATCCAGAACTGACCCGCTTGAAGAAAGTGATTCATCAAGGTTGACATGACAGAAAGGAAGATGTACCATACACCATCCAGGCATATTTTCCCTTTTGGGGGAACTTTCAATTCAAAATGGTGTAGGTTTCAAGGATGAACGGATCATCATGCCAACCGGTATCCGTCCAGATATAATGGAACTCATTTATTCGTCTCACATTGGAATCCAATCATGTACTCCTCGTGCATGTGACTTGATGTACTGGCCGAATATGGTCAAAGAGCCGACCGATTTGATAAGCTGTTGTGATGCATGCAAGTTACCAACCAGACTGTGGGAGAAGATTGGCTTTGATTTCGTCGAGTTTAACAACAAAGAATATTTGATCATGGCAGACTATTATTCGGACTACTTTGAAATCGACCGCTTACATAGTAAGACTGCCCCCATCGTGATCAAACCCATGAAAGCTCAGTTTGCCAGACATCAAATACCGGTTCGGACAACGGACCTCCATTTAATTCTGATGCCTTTCGCAAATTCATCGTTACGTACGAGGTTACACACATCACATCGTCTCAACGATACCCACAATCCAATGAAAAAGTGGGGAGTGAAGTCAAGACAGTCAAATATATCCTAAAGAAGTCCCAGAGAGCACAGACTGATCCCTTCCTCGTCTTACTAGATCGGTGAAACGTGCCAACCGAGTGGGTGGGCAGCTCTCCAGTACAGAACCTTTTCGGTCGCAGAAACAAAACTCTCTTTCCGATCGCGAACCTACTTATAAAACCCAATGTATATAGTATGCCCGAGAAACACACTGACCGAAAGAGAAAACAGGTCCGGTACTACAATCAACACACACGTGAGTTGTCGGTGTTTTAAACAGGGGATGTGTTTAGGCTGAAACCATATCGCAAAGGTCAACAGTGGGAGGAAGCTGTAGTCGACAATGAAGTAGACTTTCGAACTTACATCCTTCGTACAGAGAACGGACGGAGATTCAGAAGAAATCGTCGACACTTGAGCTTATCTAAAGAACCAACGTCATAAGAAACAGATGTGTCTCCATCCGTGAATGAAGCAAAATCGCGTGTTATGTATTTTCCACCTCCACCTCGTGTCAGCAGCCCATTGCATACATCCAGTGAATAAATCTTTGCGCTTCAGAGACTGTTTATACTAGGACTGTACGTGATTATCTACAGATTGAGACTACTTTCTAGATGAGTGGCTTTAACCGATGATGTACACCAATGAGCTTTTGAGATAACGAGATATCCAAGTATTCATATTTTTACCTTCCTTCAGTTTTTCTATATTTTGCGTATCGATCACTCGTGTGGCTGTTTCAATTTTATGTGATTCATATCAAGTGAACTTTCGATTGACTGATCATATTCAATGAACTGTAACTGAACTCATAAAAGCCGATTTGAGCGAATTCACATGGACAAGCAAAAGTTATTTCTTTATTGGCAGCTATCATTTATTAACGTATCTCCTCATGCAAATGTTTTGACTTGGACTCTAAATACCAGTGCATTGAAGGACTTAGGCTTTGTTGAAAAGGGCGATGTAACGTAATTGGGTAATCCTAATCCGCTGCCATACACGGATCTGATTTTTTTTATCTACGCTGAGGGAAAAAGAGGATTCACCATGATGCACAAAGGGGTATCTATACGCTGGAGACCCCTGGTTCTCCGGTATATTCCCATAGGTTTCAGAACGATTCCCCAGAGGAATCACTATGATGCCGGAAAGGTTATCTGGAGGTTAGAGACCTTTGGTTCTCGACAAGATACCCCAGGGAATCGCCATGATTTCCCAGTTTCTCCACATGATTCCCCTGATCACCCCACCACGTGGCTGTGAGATCTTCGGCGCACGCGTGTGATTTTGGTATTACATCAGCCTGTCTGCTGTTTAGTGACTACCATGGGTCGTCTTTGTTCAGTAAAATCCACATCAATCTTAAGTTTCTTCATGCCATCGGTGTCATATTTCACACTAGTCACATTTAGCTTCACCCCAAGAATGATTTTGCAAAGCTTTTGTTCCAAATGTGATACGGAATCCCTCAAGTTCTTGGATCAACGCGATGATGTACAAGGATGAATCATCAATGTGAAGGACAACACAGGTTTGTTACTATCCACACATATACATTGTGCTTAAATTCTTGTGGAAATTTCTCATTTTCTAAGGATAATATTTGCCAAATTGATCGAAGTCATTATAAGTCAGACTAAGAGAATTCCTCTCAATGCTGAGAACTGGAGTGAACAGTAGTAAACCATCGTTGTTGTTGTTATTTACATTCATAATTTATTCATAACACCGAGAAAAATGGAGAATCCAGCAATGAATTCTCCCTTCCCCCCACGAGAGCACAAGGCATCCAGAGGATTCTCCTTATGATCCCCCAAGGGCACCTTGTTGATTCACTTGAGGTCTCATGGGAGGTACCGTTGCTGGATTCCCCTCCAAGCATCACTACGATTCCCCTTTTCTCTCAGTGATACGGCTGACGTAGACAATCGCATTTCGCAAAAGATAGTAAAGTTGCTTGTAGCTTGAAGCACATGTACATCGTTCTTCTTGTATCTTCTCACGATGCAACAGGGAGAAAAAAACGAAACACAGACCTTGGGCTAAAACTTCCCCGATATAGAGGAAACATACCGTGGACCGAGGCTTTCCTGAAGGAAAGAAAACAGATCTTGCGCCGACAATTTCCTGAAGGTGTGGGAACAGACCTGGGGCCAAAACTTCCTTGAAGGTGAGGAAACTGGGAAAGTTCACACAAAAATGACAATGAGAACCGAATCCAAATTGTGTTTTACGTCATTCTCCGGCTTGCTCAACAAGAGAAACACATTTCTGAAAATTCTGAAACTAGTAAGCCCAAATTTTCGCACAAAAATATGTAAAACTATTTCGCACGTATGTATGAGAGTGAAAATTTATCCCACACAAACTTGAGTTGATTTTCAAGTTGGAGCGAATTTCACTCAACTTCAGGAAATTAAACTCGAATTTGAGTAAATTTCATTCAAACTTGAGTAAAATATTTACTGAAATTTCAATTCAAAGTGGAGTTCACTCAAGTCTTCTAAGAGAGCGTGTAAATGATTTTAGGTAAAATTTGGCAAAACGTTTCGATTCGGTTATCAATAATTCATTTCATTTGAAGCACGAAAAGACGCCGTAAATATTACATGCAGCTTTTGAATAATAGTCACCGAAAAGATGTTCGTGTCGTAGGCTATATATTTGAGTTTCATGTCACTTTAACCACCATAATATCTTACAGATGAAACAATAATATATATCACAATCATATTGGTTTTCGAGTTTTCTTATATTTAATGCTCTAACACGAGAGAGAAAATGCCCATCACCAGCAGCTACTATATTATACACGAAAGTTGAAGCCACTTTGTTCACACACCTTCGTGCCCTTCCCCTTCGTCATCAATGAATTCTCCCTCCTCTTCGGCGGTGGCGTCTTGGTATTGTTGGTATTCTGACACCAAGTCGTTCATGTTAGACTCGGCTTCAGTGAACTCCATCTCATCCATACCTTCACCGGTGTACCAATGCAAGAAAGCCTTACGACGGAACATTGCCGTGAACTGCTCGGAAATCCGCTTGAACAACTCCTGGATGGATGTGCTGTTACCAACGAAGGTGGCAGACATCTTTAGACCACGCGGTGGGATGTCACAGACGGCGGTCTTCACGTTGTTGGGGATCCATTCCACGAAGTAACTGCTATTCTTATTTTGAACGTTCAACATCTGCTCGTCGACTTCCTTCATGGACATGCGGCCTCGGAACATGGCGGCCACCGTGAGATAGCGGCCATGACGGGGATCACAGGCGGCCATCATGTTCTTGGCGTCAAACATCTGCTGGGTTAGCTCTGGTACAGTCAGTGCTCTGTACTGCTGACTCCCTCTAGATGTCAGAGGAGCGAATCCTGGCATGAAGAAGTGGAGACGTGGGAAGGGTACCATGTTGACAGCCAGTTTACGGAGGTCGGCGTTAAGTTGCCCAGGAAACCTTAGGCAGGTGGTCACACCGGACATAGTAGCAGACACGAGATGGTTTAGATCACCGTAAGTAGGGGTGGTGAGTTTCAGTGTGCGGAAGCAGATATCGTACAATGCCTCGTTATCGATGCAATACGTCTCGTCGGTGTTCTCCACCAACTGATGAACGGACAGCGTGGCGTTGTAAGGTTCCACAACAGTATCGGATACCTGGAGAAACCGAAATTGAATAAGAACAGTTAGCTATTGTACTCGCTACACGTATAACGAAATAAGGATGATGATTATTAAGTTTTCAACATTTTGAAAGATAGAAAAACGTTAAATTGGCTTCTCTGGTCATTCCATCACGCGAATCAGTGTGCGATCTCATGTCCAGGGTCGCGGCACCACTTAATTAAGTCACTTAATTACGTTATTCCTGTATGATGTTCCCATTAAATGTCAGTTCAGACAAAAAGGTGAATCAGACACCAAAATTCCTCCGATATTATCCTTGACAGTATCATCTGTTCTCCAATCGGACAGAGTTCTCAAATAGGGGAAGGTTTTCTCCATAACACCACAATAGTAACACAGTGGTACCATCGATGGGCACCGCGTGTTTTAGTATCGGTGTGGATGCGTGGATGCTTAGAATGGAGGCTCAAGATTGTCGATTCCTACCTTTTATCCAGCTACGATATTTTCCCCCACTTTTAAGATGTGTCCGTCCTTAGTTTCTATAGAAAAGGGACACTCTTAGTTAGGACATTCTTAGCTTTCCGGAACCGATAATGAGAAGCGGCAATACCATGGCGAAGAAATTACTTAAATTTATGGAAAATCACTCAAGCATATTTTTACCAAAGAAAAGACAAGGACATGTATTATATATCGATGTATTTACCTTTGGTGAGGGCACGACGGAGAATGTGTTCATAATTCTGTCTGGGTACTCCTCACGGATTTTGCTGATTATCAAGGTGCCCATACCCGAGCCTGTACCCCCACCCAGAGAATGGGTCAGCTGGAAGCCCTGGATACAGTCACAGCTCTCAGCCTCTTTGCGTATCACATCGAGAGCGGAGTCGACCAGTTCGGCGCCTTCTGTATAATGTCCCTTTGCCCAGTTATTCCCAGCTCCGCTCTGTCCAAATACAAAGTTGTCTGGTCTGAAAATCTGTCCAAATGGGCCTGATCTGACAGAATCCATTGTACCGGGCTCCAAATCGACCAGAATTGCTCGGGGCACATATTTACCGCCTGGAACGAAATATTAATTTCAAAAGGAGATAGGTTGTTGTCTGTCAACTTGGGGCCATTTTACCTCGAAAAAGGAATAAAACTTTAAATTAGGCTATATGTTTTACCTTCCATAAGTTCTCATGTATATTTACTGAGGAGAGACAAACTTTCTGTTTGTCTTTCTGTGAATCCCCAAAATACAATTTAAATGGAGGGTGGGAAGTTTCCTTTCGATCAGTCAGAATAATTTTGTTGATTGGAGGAAACTGGTTTCAGCGCTGTGGTTTACGATTTGCTTATTTCTGAAGTACTGTACTGCAGGTCTGATTTTTGGTGAAGAAATATTTGCCTAGGTGAAATTTTATTCCTCAAAATTTTATCTGACTGAATTATTACCGATTATCTCCCTTATTTGTTTTCTCCAGTTTTACAAAGAAAACCATTAATTCCTTCGAAAATATTCGTCGTGAGAATGAATGACAAAGCTCCCTGGATGTTCAGACAAAGCAAGATAAATCGGCCTATTCGTCATGTAAGGAAAACACAATAGGTGACTACATGTAGGGAACCTTGTTAAACCTGGAAAAGCTACCCGATCAGCTGTATCGCACACGGTGTTTCCGGTTTGTAGATACTTACATGACGAACTTCCCGATAAATCCCTGAAAGTTAAGGTACTAAGGAATAAATATTAGAATTTCCACTGACTAGCTTTGCATAATAAAGTGAGTGAGTGAGTATAGGATTTAACGTCGTTTTCAACATTGTTTCAGTCATATCACGACGGTGCCTACATGTGCCAGAACACGAGAGTGTCCACAGTTCCTATTAATCTGGACACTGATCAGCCCAGTCAGTACAGCACCCGGTCTTTTTGCATAATAAAGCAGGGTACGCACTCCAAAGTATGACAAGCAATTCATTGTGACTCAATATTTTCCTCAATATAAGGGATAAAACTCCCCTGCCTTTGACATGTATGTAGTTTGAAACGCGAACATTAGTGACCATTCTATCCCATGTTTTAACATGGAATGTTCAATGATGTTTAAAATAGATGAAGAAAATGGTATACATTAATGATTTATGTGAATGTGTGTGACTAGTGTGGCGGAAAGGGTTAAAATGAGAGAGTAATGAGAATGGTATACCTATACTGAGTATTCATCAAAACGTATTCTATAACACTTGTTTCTATTGCATCCTGATAACCGTGCGTCTATCTGGAACGTTTTAGCATGTCATGACAAGCGCGGGTGTTCATTTGGGAGATTCTATTTTATAAGGCGGGCGAAGAATCGTCTAAATGGCATCCGAACAAATGAACAAGCAAACAAACAAGTAAATTACTTGATGTAATTTTTATCTCAAGTTTAACTGTTGTTTCCATCGTGAAATTTATTAACAATGCGACACAAGTAGACCTACATCAGTGTAGGTTTCAATACAATGCAATTTCACTTTAGGTCACGGTTTGTAATAATCCTTGAACAGCTCAGGCATTGCCCCTGAACTTGAAAACTCAACATGAAATTCAGTTCCATATTTAGGCCTGATTTGATAAAGGAAAAATAATCCGTAGACCATGTCAAGGAAAATTCCTGAAATTAAATTGTAGTCATCTAGTCTCCATTCAAGGAGAATCAACTGAATTTTCGGAATCTACCTCGCCTGGTATAGTATTTCATATATCATGTGCACGCTGTGACGATTTCAATCAACGCCACAGAATATTATTTCAGAAACTTGTGAAGAAGGGCTACATCACCAAACGCCTCTATTCAAATTCTCCCAAATTCTGTGATAATTATCGTATCGTAGCGTGCAAGATCTCTGGCGCTATCTTTCGTAACTTGCGTCTGATTCCGCTTAATCCGGGGTTAGGGGCCGTCTGAATATCAGATGTTTTACATCTCCATGGTGTGCGAATGAACAGGCGCAATCAAAGCGTGACTAAGATAAATACTCTGGAAAATGACTTGGTACGGTAAATCATCCGCATAAAGAATGACAGTTAGTGATTTGGATCTTATGTAAAGACGATGACGATGTCTTGCCGACATCAGTGAGAACTGTTGACTGCTTCTCTCTTGTAAGAAACCATCTTGTTATTTCTTATTTTTATTTGGAATTGATGCTAATTGTCATACGAAATAGGTCTTTCGATTATTGAGACGGAAATTCTTTTTTGGACGACGGCTGAATATTGTATGTGTCGGATCTGACGTTTGTTGTAGAGACGGAACGATTTCAGCTAAGCCATTCTGGTATTCGTGCCGTCTAAATACTTTAACCCTAGCTGGCCGGGGGGGGGGGGAATGACCCCCTACCAAACTTCCTGCACTATCTCCGGAACGACAGAAAAATTGAGAGCTGACCCTCCGTGACTTTATATTTTATCATATTTGCATAACCCCCGAGTAGAGGATCCATTTGCGTACACTTCGCCATCCATAAGATGGCTTGCGAATCGTGAGTCTCCATTATTGCGGAGCGATATCCGGTATATTACGGGATTCTGTTCGGCCTTCATCCGGCAGAGAACAGACTCGAGGAATCTGATAAATTACAGGTTTTCAAACCACTTCGGAAACAGATAAAGGCTAGGCTTACAAAATATATAGGTATGAATAACTTTCGTATCACCCAAGGGGTGTGGTAGATCTGTAATTTTCAACAAGTAGGGCATCACATGATTCGAAAATGGCGAGTTACGTTGGGGTTACGTCGGTAGACTTTAGCTGATTGGCTGACGAAGTCACGTGGTATTGATTTCTGGAAATTCCCTCTCGCACTTGCCGAAAGTAGGCTGTAAATGGATACACACGATCCCAGGGTCAGTCTTACCGCGTATAGATGACCGAGATGGTTACAGGTTGTAGAGGATCATGAGTAAATTCAAGATGGCGCCCACGTGGGGTACCAGAAAAATGATGTTTTCCTCATTTTTTCCCAAAATTTCTGCTTTTCCGCGATGAAAAGTGGACAAAAACTATTTTATTTCACATCACATTAATATTTACTAATTTGTCACGCAGTTTTTGCGGAGAAATGGCATAAATGAAAAATTCGAAAAAATCTGACCCAAACATTACGTTTTTAAAATGACGTAGTCACTGCTACGTCATCAAAGCGGCCATCTTGGATTTTTTTACATTTGCTGGTAGAGCTTGACCCAAGGGTATAGTGTGGTAAATTTCAGCCCCTATCTCAAGGGGTAAGAAAAATAATTAGGGGGGGGGGGAGGGGAGCGCGAAATGTCCCCTCCCCAGGCCTGGACAGGTCCCAAAAAGCCCAGGCTAGATAGGGTTAAGGAAGTTGGATAAACCGAACTATATTTCTTGAAATATTGAGTGTTTGCTGGTCACTGAAATAAAATTCATTTTCTTGCTTTTTATATTATTTCCGTTAAAATTTAGAACCGTCCCCGTACGACAGTCGTCAACCCCATCTTGTATCGCTGGTCAATCCCCAAAATAGCAAAATTAAAAATCACTTTGAACAAAAGTCAAATGTAAAACGAAATTGGAACGTTCATTTTCTGATTTTGATTTTCCGACATGTGAAAGCAAAAAAGATGATTAAAAATTGAACGTCCAATTTTCGAGTTTTGATTCGTCGACTTTTGAGCGATCGAAAATTGAGCGCTCCAGTTTTTTCCTCAACATTTAATAGAAGAATTAAGCATTGAATAGTTAAATGTAAGTGTTGCATGCACGGTCCGTAAATTGGCTTGTTTGTTGAGAGATACCTGTGGCCTCGTTGAAGTAGACGTTGATCCTCTCTAGTTGAAGGTCCGAGTCCCCGTGGTATGTGCCGGTTGGGTCAATGCCATGTTCATCAGAGATGACCTCCCAGAACTGAAATACAGAAATATTATGGTTGTACAGAATAGAATGGTGTTGGAATTCGGAGTGTCAGGTTGACCCGGTCATCAATATTAATGTGACACATTCCATTATACCCTCATTTCAGAGTATGAGCAAAAAAAAAAAAATGCTCGCGCTCTTCCAAAACTGATTAAATGGTATGGTCCTAACTTCATGAAAACATATCCGAGAATGTTTCAGAAAATGTCAAATGTTATTGAGTTTTCAGCGACGTTTCTCTGATATATTTTAACAAAGTTGTGAAGTTTACGCTTATACTGCATGTACCTGTAGTGGAAAACACTGAACACAAAGATAAGTTGTTATCTATAAAACGGTCGTCTAATTTTGAATAACTTCTAAATAACTACAAGTTCTCACCTTGGCACCAATCTGGTTGCCGCACTGGCCAGCCTGGATATGTACGATCTCACGCATGCTGAATTTCGGAGCGAAAGTGACGAAACACACGGAAAGACAGTGCAAAATGTTCTGGTAACGTTCTAGTTCTGCCTCCCAGTTTTATACCGCTAGTCCCGCTACCCCCTAGATTAAAATCGATGAGCCCGCTGGAATAACGCCTTTCACATATCATTGGCCAAAAAATGCTAAATTATTGCGAAACACTTGTCTTGATTTATCGACTGTTGCTATTTACCTCTGAGTAGCCAAACACATTTTCTGTTCAAGCGTTGTTAAAGGAATCGTTAACCATAGTTTTATTTGAGAAGGGCCTGTGGATATGAGTAGTGAAAAATAGGGGCATGTGGGCCACATAAGCAAGACCAGGTTTAGGTTCAGGGTAGTCACGTGGAGCGGAAGTGACGTCAGCACCGAAAGTGACATGATCACGTAACCATAATCAGTGAATATGAACAAAGGGTTAATATATAACCTTTGATGTTCCTGAGTATTCGGTTTTAGATCGATAAATAAATGTCCATAAAGTGAAGAGATCTGCACAAAGTAGTCGAGTCTGCTCGGATAAATCCGACAACATTATGTTGAAAGTTATTGCTTGTCTGTAGGATTGTTAAAAAGGACAACATTCAGGCAATTCAACACAATATCTCTGAAAGCTTTGACCTGATTGAACAATTTCGGTACTATATAAACAACAGATACCTTGTAATGGAGTGATCCCTTGGCAAATAAGTCTGAAATTCTCTTATCCTGTTCGACCTATGTCATAAGATCATCTAGTATTATCAGATTTCTTATACTGTGAGCAAAGTATCCACTCCATAATTTACGAGCACACCCTTCACGAATTATATCAGTAGATATTTCTTTGTGGGAAATATCCTCTTAGTTTTCCCACTTCTGGTAGGACCAGGAACTTTCATCGCAAATGGAGGACATACGAGTATCTCAGCCTTTGGTACATATGACTTTTCATCATCATCGAATTCATATTCCATTCTTCTTTGTCTGAGCATATAATACACTATCCCATATGACGCTTGTCCCTGCCCCTCACACGCATGCCATCTTTTCAAATGTCTTGTTCGATCAGGTCAAAGCTTCGAGGGATATAAAGATAAATTGGCAGTATGTTTTTCTTTTTAATAATCCTATTGACAATCAGCACATTTCATTATTAGGTCAACGTATGTATCCGGGAAGACTCGACTAATCTTTGAAAATGTACGGAGATCCAATCTCTTAACCTTATGGACATTTATTGGTCGATCTGAAATGGAATAATCAGGAGCATCATAGGTTGACGGCAAATGTAACCAGAAGCGGTACACCAATAAGTCGTAATCCGAAGGAGATTGAAAGGCTGTACAACTAGTACAAGCTGGGGACAGATTATATACGAGGTCCATCCTATCTTGGTTTAAATGGACTGAAGATGATGAATTCTAACAAGGTCAGTGTCAGATCATGAAGAATATTGGAATGGAACAATGTAAAAAAAAAATCAGATTATGAGAGAGTTGATGACGAAAGTAATTATACTAGAGATATAGTCCAACCTAATAATACTCAGAAGCGTATCGAATATAGTGGGAGGAAAGTCATGTTCGGTGATCCTATAAAGGATGAGTATAGTGATGATATTGAAGAGAGAAAGCAGTATTATTGAAATGAAATCTATGCCCAGAAAAATTGCATTACTGATATGCACGGCATTCTGTGGAAATATTACGACAAATGATACATTGTCTGAAAAGCCGAATATCGAAACCAATTTAAGCACGATTGTCCTGTTGGGTATCATAGATTTCAATTCAAAACTGATGATCCTAAATACAAAAGGTACACCGGTGATATGATTCATATTGTATGTGTAATGTGAAAGTTTACACATAGATGTTCCTTTTTCTCATTCTGAGAAGAGAATATATTTGATGCCTGTAATAGAAAAACATATAGATCTTGCGAGAGTATTCGTCTTCTCACACTTCATGTGTTATCAACAGTTGTAGGAACATACCGGTACATGAATACTTATGAATAACACAGACAAAACTAGCTTCATGAAGATGACTGGAGATGTTCCTTGCTGTTCTTGAAATTCTTGTATATATTTTGAAGCCTTTTGCTATTATTTTATCTCTAATTGTGCCGTACAAAAATATGTATAGTGTATAAATACATACGGAACTCAAATCAGCACGCGATCGAGCCTCTGTATGTACATACCATTTCGCGGTGACTGTTTCTTATTTACATGTTACCAATTAATCATTGCGTGGTCTTGGTTCTAGACACGTCTCGTGAGAATATCATCTCGTACCCGAGATAGAAAAAAATATTCCCAACACTAACAATTTGCCAAAGCACATTTTAAAGATGTGCAAGGCACAATAAACGAACTTCATGATCAGTGAAAACGTGTGTATATAAATCATCTCAGACTAGCTGGGCCCCAGGACAGGGTTGACTCTAGGACAGGGGTGACACTGGTACAGGGTTGACTCTAGGACAGTGGTGACCCTGGTACAGGGTTGACTCTAGGACAGTGGTGACACTGGTACAGGGTTGACTCTAGGACAGTGGTGACACTGATACAGGGTTGACTCTAGGACAGTGGTGACACTGGTACGGGGTTGACTCTAGGGCAGTGGTGGCACTGGTACAGGGTTGACTCTAGGACAGGGGTGACACTGGTACAGGGTTGACTCTAGGACAGTGGTGACACTGGAACAGGATTGACTCTAGGACAGTGGTGACACTGCAACAGGGGTTACTCTGAAACAGGGTGACACTGGGACAGGGTTGACTCTAGGACAGTGGTGACACTGGAACAGGGGTTACTCTAGAACACAGGTGTCACTGGTACAGGATTGACTCTAGGACAGTGGTGAAACTGGAACAGGGGTTACTCTGAAACAGGGGTGACACTGGGACAGGGTTGACTCTAGGGCACGGTTGACTCTTAGAACAGTGGTGACTCTAGATGTAGACCTTAATTCATCACAAGTCAGATTTCAGCCCTAAATTGCATATATGTTTGATTATGACTGGGTTAGAGGCCGGCCTTTAATCACCGGTCAGTGCCCCATAGCGTTCACACGAACACCACTCGTTACGTACACGAGGCATGTTTTTAGCTTATTGAAGCAATCAATATTCCAAATGACTCGATCTTCACGTCATCGGTAAATAGTTTCAACAGAAACATCGTGTCGCTGTCCTATAATATATTTGTTCACTTTGCGTAACTGACTTTAGCTATCAACATTTATATCACTTCACGTAAGTGAAGAGCGCCCCGGTGGCTTTGTGTTAAAATATAGCACTATGGTGCATTTAGGCAGTGAACTGATGTATTAAAAAGCGACCGTTAAGAACGTTGCTCTCTAACTTCACGAACGTCCACGACGACCCGAACTGCAAACATTCTAAGCCTGTCCGGGTGGTAAAACAGGAGTTGCCATATCGACAGCGACAGGGAATGTGTTATGAACAACAAAGCGTGGACAAATATTTTATTTGGTACGCTAGATGACTTACACGAAAAATGGCATCCCAAGTTATGGGATGCATGCAGTCATATCGGTATAATGACTAGACTTTTGAAGATGGTATTCTATTCATGTTATAATTGGATACAGGATAAATACAAGTGCTAAATTCGACATTCATCGAGAAGCCGTAACTGTGACGAAATTCTGAGTCCTTCATCTGATGACTCGATCCCCAAAATCTGAATAGGCATGAACGATAATATAAATATACTTTTATTGGTAAAGCACAGATACTAAAGTCTGTCTATTTTAGTTAGTCGCCTACTTTAGAGTTTGTCAAAAATCAAAGTTAAATTTGCTTTTGCAAGCGTGTATAATAAACTGAACTGTACAAAATAACCACAATTACTCTGTGACATTGATATCACGGTTGAAATAACTACAATAGCGGTATCTCATATCATAATGTATTCTTGGTCGTGTATACAAATGTCACTGATGCCGTACAAAGTAATATTGTAACAGGCGGTCTGTGTATGTGTCGCTTATATCCCATGCCCAGTGAAATTGGCGAATGGTATAAACGGTACACACCTCCATGACCGTACATGGCATTATTGACCCTATGTGCCAATGAAAACGAATACATTATTATCTCTCCATGTAATTGAGCCCTGGTACATGAAATAGCAGTACTGGAATTTTATATGGAGAGAATCACAAAGTTATTTCAAAAGTTATATATTATTAAATATCATGGAGTAATGGTAGTGTTTTTGTTCAGTTTGTTTTACACGCTGCAAAAAAAATACAAAAAAAATTGAGGCAGACTTAACTATATATTCATTTTTACAAGCTCCAAAGTCGACGACTAATTGTCAACCACCAAGATGTTCACTTGTACTACGTGCTCGAAAGCATTCACTCGTCTGCACGACTTGCGCCGCCATGAGGCTACCAAGCACGAAGGAACCGCCCGGCATAGCTGTACGATATGTACACTGTCGTTTCAGCGCCCAGATCATTTACAGCGCCACACACGTGCACGCCATGAAGTACCCAAGCGTCCATGCGAAGAATGTGGTCGGATTTTCAAACTGACCAGTCAGTTGCTGCGACACCAACGCACACGACACCCTGTTCTGCAGTCACGTCTGCAGGTAGAAGAGTCCGTAGGCACCAGTATCGAGAAAGCGGGAACTCCCACCCATCGCACGAGGGTTGAAGATGATGATGTCGCCCTAATTCAACAGTCAAATTCCGACGACAAGACATTGGGCCAGATTTTGCACGACGAGGAGAGCAAGGTACACTTCGTGGACGAACCCATACATGTTCCTAGCGATCTGTTACACGAACACCATCCAGTGAGTGACATCTATCGGCGCCATTGGCACATGATCCGGCACTGTTTCTACCGTCATCGCCCCATTCAAGATATCTACAATTTCCGACTGACCAACCTCACCCGCCTACGCAGCTACGTGAAAGCCATCTTCAACGATCAAACTACGGCCTTCAAGTTGAATCTGGCGTTTGGTTATGTGCTGCAGCATAAGGACACAGACCAAGCAGCCTGATATTTTTACCCGAGCAGTAACATCCGGGTATTTGACGAACCGTTTACCATCATTAACCGGGCGTCGCTAGAGGCAATGCTGGAGAAACTCGACACTGTGGATCCCTTGGAATGGGCCCAACAACAACGCCCCAACACCAAGTGGACAGTGGAGAGTGTGACCAATGTTACGTTTTTCGTTACCAAGCTGACCGACCACCCCCATCGGCTGAATGCGTCACTCATGCACTGATGAATACCATAACATGCCGTACATACTCTATATGTCTACATGTTGATCGTTGACGTTACGGAGATGACCGAAGAGACACGGAGGTTACCGAAGATGTCACGGCTCGGCCCTCGACTTGGGGATAGTTGAACTGAGTGTGCTAAAAATAGATCACCAGCTAGCGTTCTATAAAAGGGAAGCGGCCTGGCTGTTTCATCAGACACTCTGTCAACCACCAAGATGTTCACTTGCACAACTTGCCAGAAGCTGTTTACTCGTCTAGATAATTTACGACGCCACGAGGCTTCCACACACAACAATGTTCGGTATACTTGTACAACCTGCGCACGGTCATTCAATCGGGAGGATCATTTACTGTGCCACGAACGCTCATTCCACGAGGGCGCGACGGAACAATGTAACGGTTGTGGTCAACTCTTCAAACGACGCAGTCAGTTGCTGCGACACCAACGGTTGATTCATGCCCCGGTACCATGGCATGTGCGACAACTTCCTACTGAGGAGGAGCCGCGGAAGGTCAGACCTAGTGAAGATGAGCCCGGGGAGACGAATGCCACTGGTGATGCGATGAAGGAGAGCCCGTCTATACCCACAGTTCAGAAGAGCCTGGATATCCAGCCGGACCCCACCGTTACGGTTTCGAGTCATATGCCTGATAACATCGAACCTTTTCTGGACGAGCCCATAAATGTTCCTAGCGATCTCTTACAGGGCGCCCATCCAGTGAGTGACATCTATCGGCGCCATTGGACCATGATACGGCACTGTTTCCACCGTCATCGCCCTATTCAAGATATCTACAATTTTCGACTGACCGACCTCGCCCGTCTACGCAGATACGTGGAAGCCATCTTCAATGACCAAGCAACGTCCTTCAAATTAAATCTGGCGTTTGGTTATGTGCTGCAGCATAAGGAGACAGATCAAGTCCGATACTTTTACCCGAGCAGTAACATCCAGGTATTTGACCAACCGTTTACCATCATTAACCGAGTGTCGCTAGAGACGATGCTGGAGAAACTGAACACCGTGGATCCCTTGGAATGGGCCCGGTTGCAACGCCCCAACACCAAGTGGACAGTGGACAGTGTGACCAATGTTACGTTCTTCGTGACCAAGCTGACCGACCAACCCATCGGGTGAATGTATTCACCCATGCACTGATAGATACTCAGAATGCACAAGTAACTATCTGAGGATATGTTGCCTCAACGGTATCCTGGGCTGCCCGACGATGATTAGAATAAACGGTTCGAAGCGAACATGGCCGAAGATGGAACTTTCTGAAATGAAGACTTCTGATTGGGCAAGAATACATCTAACGGACAGGAACGAATATGACAGATGCAAATGGTGGCCTCAAGAATCTTCTTGAATTGTAAATATACCCAACGCGGCTCCCCCAGCGTGGGTATGATGTAACATTGGGGAGAATAAACTATATGAAAAAAACTTCTTGTTGTTGTTGTTCTCTCATGTGTCATCCTTGTTGTTGTTGCTGTTGTTGTTGTTCTCTCTCCGGTCTATATCATAGTGTTATGTTAGAGTGTTAAAGCGTAACGACGGGCGTCGAGGGCGTCACTGCATTTCGAAGAATTAGTGACAATTCCATGGAATATCAGAGCTTCTGAGCTATTTCACCAGGGCGTTGAAGCATTAAGAATGGCTTTGGTGGGCGTTGCTACAAGATGACACCTCACACGACGCATTCGCACCGCGGATGGTCCATCTCTACACCAAATAACATCCTTCACTGCTAAAAAATGCCCACTTTCGCTACTACTCGTACTGATGACGTCACCAATGACGTCACAGATGCTGTGGATATCCCTCAACTCGGAATGTACACCCCGAGAGCTACAACATGACACCTCTCAGGACGCATTCGGACCAAGGATGGTTCCTCTCTACTCCGAATACCTTCCTTCACTGCCCCAAAATGTCCACTTTCGCTACTACTCCTACTGATGACGTCAACAATGACGTCACAGATGCTTCGGACATGCCTCAACTCGGAATGTACACCTCGAGAGCTACAAAATGACACCTCACACGACGCATTCGGACTAAGGATAGTCCCTCTCTACACCAAACTCACCCCCACGCACCCACAAAATGTCCACTTTCGCTACTACTCGTACCGATGACGTCATCAATGACGTCACAGATGACGCGGACATCCCTCAAATCGGAATGTACACCCCGAGAACTACAAGATGACACCTTCCAGGACGCATTCGAACCGTGAATAGCCCATCTCGACCCCAAATACCTTCATGTACTGCCCGAAAATGTCCACTTTCGCTACTACTCGTACCGATGACGTCACCGATGACGTCACAGATGACGCGGACATCCCTCAAATCGGAATGTACACCCCGAGAGCAACAAAATGACACCTCACACGATGCAGTCGGACCAAGGATGGTCCCTCTCTACCCCAAACACCTTCATGTACTGCCCCAAAATGGCCACTTTACTTACTACAACCAACTGCGCATGTGCAGATTGACGCGACTTGCATTCAAAAACACGCCATTCTGACTCTACCCCACACAAGCTTCACTTTGACACCCTCCACGACCCATTCGAACCAAGGATGGTGCCTCTCTACCCCAAACACACCCCTACATAGCACCCAAAATGCCCCCTTTCGCTACTACTCGTACTGATGACGTCACTGATGACGTCACAGATGACGCGGACATCCCCAAATCGGGGTCTACACCCCGAGAGCTACAAAATGACACCTCCCACGACGCATTCGGACCAAGGATGGTCCCTCTCTGCACCAAATACCTTCCTTTCACTGCCCCAAAATGTCCCCTTTCGCTACTACTCGTACTGATGACGTCACCGATGACGTCACAGGTGACGTGAACAGCCCTCAAATCGGGATCTACACCCCGAGAGCTACAAGATGACACCTTCGAGGACGCATTCGAACCGTGAATAGCCCATCTCGACCCCAAATACCTTCATGTACTGCCCCAAAATGGCCACTTTACTTACTACAACCAACTGCGCATGCGCAGATTAACGCGACTTGCACTTAAAAACACACCATTCTGACTCTAACCCACACAAGCTTCACTTTGACACCTTCCACGACCTATTCGAACCGTGATTAGCCCATCTCTAACCCAAACACACATCCACATACCCCCCCCAAAATGCCTGATTTCTCTACTACGGCCAGACTGCGCATGCGCAGACTATTGAAAACAAACAATACACTAGTCAAGTGCTCCTGCACGAGAGCTTCAAAATAAGACCTCACTCGACCCCATTGGACCACCAGGGACTCACCTAGACTCCAACATGTCCACCCCGTATGGCCCTATACACCCATAGCCATGCAGTATAGGCCTATGGGCCTACCCAGGCCTTGGTGACTTTTTCAAAAATTTCACCGATTCGCTCCGCAACACTTCCTATCATGTTCTACATGACGAGACGTGAAAAACGAGACCCCACAACCCTACCGCAAATGTATAGAAGTGGGTTTCCCAGTAGGATAAACATTGAACCTATACCCCAGTATGGGAATATATATTTATATATATATGTCTATATGGGGCTATATCGTACTTTTTCAAAAATTTCACCGATTCGCTCCGCAACACTTCCTATCGTGTTCTACATGACGAGACGAGTAAAACGAGACCCCACAACCCTACCGCAAATGTATAGAAGTACGTTTCCCAGGGGGACAAACATTGATCCTATACCCCAGTACGGGCCTATATGGGGCTCGGTGACTTTTTTCAAAAATTTCACCGATTCGTGCCGGGACACTTCCTATCATGTTCTAAATGACGAGACTAAGAAAACGCGACCCTACAACCTATACCGCAAATGTCGAGAAGTAGGTTTCCCAGGGGGACAAACATTGATCCTATACCTCACATACCCCATATAGGCATTTTCCCGTAATTTAGGATAAAGTCCGTATTCCGTATTTTTTCAGGAAAAATTTTACATACACCCACCCTGGAACTAGGGGGAGATAACTCTATTGATAGGCAAGCCCCGTTAAGCCCGGCGACCTATATACCCCCCATACCCCATATAGGCATTTTCACGTAATTTAGGATAAAGTCCGTGTTCCGTTTTTTTTTAGGAAAAATTTTACATGCACCCACCCCATTGCCTGGATGCCCCTTCACCTAGGCTTCACATTGATACCTCATACAACTCCATCGGCCCATTAGGGGCTCCCCTAGATCCCAAAACGTCTATTTCCATACCCTTCGGCCACCGCGCATGCGCAGAATGCCGATACTTCAACCCCACACCCAGCCCATCAGATGCCCCTTCACGAATGCTTCACTTTGATACCTCACTCGACCCCATCGGTCCATGAGTAGCTCCCCTAGCTCCCAACACGGCTATTTTCATACCCTTCGGCCACCGCGCATGCGCAGGCTGCCGATACTTGAACCCCACACCCAGCCCATCAGATGCCCCCTCACCTAGGCTTCACTTTGATACCTCACTCTATCCTATTGGACCATGAGGGACTCCCCTAGCTCCAACATGGCTATTTCCATACCCTTGGGCCACCGGGCATGCGCAGAATGACGCTAGTTCAATCCCACACCCACCCCCATCAGATGCCCCTTCACGAATGCTTCACATTGATACCTCACTCGATCCCATCGGACCCTTAGTAACTCCCCTAGCTCCAACACGACTATTTTCATACCCTTCGGCCACCGCGCATGCGCAGAAGGCCGATAGTTCAACCCCACACCCAGCCCATTAGATGCCCCTTCACGAATGCTTCACTTTGATACCTCATACGCCTCCATCGGACCATTAGGGGCTCCCCTAGCTCAAAAACGTCTATTTTCATACCCTTGGGCCACCGCGCATGCGCAGAATGCCGATAGTTCAACCCCACACCCAGCCCATCAGATGTCCCTTCACGAATGCTTCACTTTGATACCTCACTCGACCCGATTGGACCATTAGGGGCTCCCCTGGCTCCAAAACGTCTATTTTCATACCCTTCGGCCACCGCGCATGCGCAGAATGCCGATAGTTCAACCCCACACCCAGCCCATTAGATGCCCCTTCACATAAGCTTCACTTTGATACCTCACTCGACCCCATCGGACCATTTTATCTAGGGACTACTTTTTCTCCGCGGAAGCTTTTTCCCGAGACCAAATCACCGCCAAAACCGTGGCCAGACCGCATCACCGCGGATGAATACATCCTGAATACATCCCCTGCAACAATTGGAACTCTCCTGTGCTGGAGGTAGCTTTTGGTACTTCTGCCGGAACTATACTGCACTTGACCTCTGTGACCCTCCCGTGACCTCCCTAATATGCAAATTTCTGAGGTCAATTAGCGCTCAAATGCTCGCTGTATACTACTCGCGAAGCCCTGCTAGGGGGGTCCGGGGGCATGCCCCCCCCGTAAATTTTTTGAAAATTTAGATGGCATATGGCGCGTTCTGGCGCATTTTGACAGCATATTTTCGACATCCGCCAACTGCATTTTTTCGACTGATAAATTCAGTATATGATATATAATCGACTCGTTGTGTGAATGATAATCTTGTCGACTGGGAGATGGTTAATATTCAACCATGGGAAACCCCCTTTCATCAAGATTATTATCATTAACTCGTCACTCCGGTGTGGTGGCTAAGAGTGTCCGGGGATAAGTGTCCCGATTCCTATCTTTTTCTTGAGTGAAGAGTGTCCTACCTCTGGAGATATCTGAAGAGCTGGCGGCTGCGTCCAAGGGCCTTGGGTGCGGGTCCTTCCTTTTTTCCCCCCGGCAGCGCAACTCGGTCTGCTCTGCGGAGGGGTGCGTACATAAGTACTCGTTATCTGTACATGTTTCAGTGACCATTTCATCTCTGTAGCAGACTCAATTGGTACACCATTTAGAGGTGATATAACTAGTCACCCAGTATAATTGAAGGTATACATTAAAACCATCGTCCCGAGCACGACGGCTTTCCCATGCCTATTCTCTCCGGCTCTAGCCGTTGCATGTATTAATGAAGTTTGTGTCTCTATAGGTGCCATTTATATCGCGGTGGCCAATCATCATTTTGAAATTTAGACTGTCTGTCGCACGTAACTAAAATATAAATAATTTATTTGACACGAATATGCAAGCGCTCTATACGCCTGTCGCATTGATGATCACGAGGTTCGAGAGGCTTGACGTATATATTCTAGAATGATGTACCAAATAAAGACTCGGTGCGGTAAATAAGCCCCCCCCCGCTCGCACAAAGTTGACTTATGGTCCGCCCTATACAGTTACGCGGTATATTCCGGATCAAGGAAAATAATTGACCAATGTTATATTTCTCGTGTATTATGTGTGTCCAACAACACAACAAAACAGTGATGATTAATGGTGAAATAAATCAGTGCTAGTATTGCTTGTATTTTTACCTGAATTAACGACCGTTGTTGTTATTTATGTTTCCCCATATGGTTCATACTTTTCAGTTATTTTCACGTTTTTGGACCCTATAAAAACAACACAGCAGCAGCTATATTAGAGCACTATTTCCCCCTTAGAAGGCGCTAGAATGCGCCAAATGAAGTCTAGAATTTCAAAAAAATTCGCGCATTGCATTGCTGGGACTCACGCTCCGCTTTATATGAAATCGCACCCCCCCCCACCCCCCCCGCTAGAAAGCCTGCGTACGGGCCGGATTTAGCTCCTATCTTGATTGGCTTATGACATCACGTGCGTTTCCTGGTTTGAACAGTTTACTCTATTCATTAGCTCAAGGTAAATGTAAGTGTTTAACTTGAAAATGTGAAGATGTAGTCCTCGGGGATCTTTTCAAAGCTTTTGATTGCGTTCCTTATGACTTGTTACCTAGTTAATATCAGGAATGGGTTCAGAATGGCACGGCTAATCAATACTCATCCTCGCGAGCCAGTGTATCGATCGATCTATTGGGATCGATACACTGGCTTGGTTAGTTACCCATACGAGTTCTAGATATAAATAGATGAAGGGGTTTCCCCTGAATCAACCCAATCAGTGAACGCGCTATAAGCTGGTTGATTAGGCCAATCCGCTGCGAGGTATGAGATGTGACAGGTTTCAATTTCAGCGCGGGCTAAACTGCTTTGATGTCAAGCGGAAATCGACATCGGAAGTCAAAGTAAAAACCGCAGGCTGGGGATATAATACCGACATGCTAAATCAAAACAAGCGCGGGGGGTGAAACGTACGAGATTGTATAATAGAGGCATCGACTCAAGAACTCATTCGAATCACCAAAAATTGTGAAGATGATCAATACTGTGTGCGGTGTTCTCTTGTCATATATAGATACATCTGTAAAATATTTAACTGGTTCATTCTGCAATAAGATGTAGTACGTGGAAGATATACTGGTAAATGCCAAAAAACCCAGACCCGCATATTGGGACTCGTACAATAATAGCTATAGTTTATCATAGACTTCATATAGACTGTTCATATTTAACATAATTTGAAGGATGTAGTAAACGGGTGAAGCACGGTGGGATTCAATAAGTAAACGACCAGGGATGAGAACTAATTTTTACTATTGGTATCAGATATAGGATTTCAACGCCATCTTCTTGTCATTCGTGTTAATTAAATGCAGTTATTGGTCTTTGCCCGCTAAAACACAAACACAGTATGACGTCAACCTATGCGATTGGGAACCGGCACATGAAACTATTAAGAAGTATTATTTCGAGAGAATTGGGCCATTTTCATGAAAACGTACAAATAACGGTAAAGACAAATCTAAAATTTAATTTGTGCAGTTTGGCTACCAAAATGGAATTATTCAAGACCTCGTAGGCCACAAAGACTGTTTCCTGTCAACCAATTCAAGCTAGAGTCACTGTATACTTAACCCTCGTAAATGGCTAGAAAAGTTTTTACTCATTCTAGCCCATGTTATATCAAGTGATGGTGAAGACATAACGGAAAAGACATATTTGTAACGCTAAAGACATTGAATTCAAGACCATTTTCTTTTAACTAACCAGTTAGTTGTATTTTCTTAATGCAAGTCAAGCTGCCTTTTGCTAAACGTTCTTTTGCTGTTTTTCAAGTTACAAGAAAATTTATAATCAGACTGTCAGTTCAATCTTCTCTCAATAACTCAGTGTGTTAGTTGGCAAAGAAATTGTTTGTCTTTACCGTTATATTCCTGTCTTTACCGTTATGGCAATTTATAACGGTACAGACAAGTTCGAATAACGATAAAGACAGATTACGTCAGCATGAGAGAGGCAGAACTGGATTAGTGTGTCTTTCATGGTGAATTTTTCTCGATATACACTTTTATATTTCTTGTGCTTTGTTTGGTAATGATCATAAGTAACTTAACTGACATACCTCACTAACGGTAAAGACAGACAATAAGTGTGACACGGACATGTTTTTCAAATTTGTAGAAATCATGTTGTGATCTGAAGCTACAAGGCTGGAAGGAAAATGGCTGCCCACACCCTAGTAGTATTATAAGAGCATTACAGCGCATATTTTGCCGGGGGAGGTAACTCTTGCATCCGACAGGGGGCGCTGTTTTGACCTGTGAACATGTATTGACCTGTCTGTGGGGGTTTCCCATGACGTCACAGGGGTCACTGAGTGCAAGTGTTGGTGTGGGAGTGGGACCAAGATGGCGGCTGTGGGAGTGGGACCAAGATGGCGGCTGTGGGAGTGGGACCAAGATGGCGGCTGTGGGAGTCGGACCAAGATGGCGGCTGTGGGAGTGGGACCAAGATGGCGGCTGTGGGAGTGGGACCAAGATGGCGGCTGTGGGAGTGGGACCAAGATGGCGGCTGATGTGGGAGTGGGACCAAGATGGCGGCTGTGGGAGTGGGACCAAGATGGCGGCTGTGGGAGTGGGACCAAGATGGCGGCTGTGGGAGTGGGACCAAGACGGCGGCTGATGTGGGAGTGGGACCAAGATGGCGGCTGATGTGGGAGTGGGACCAAGATGGCGGCTGATGTGGGAGTGGGACCAAGATGGCGGACTGTAGAAAAACGTATAAAAGGAGGCGATTTTTTAGTGGTGGGGTGTATTCATTGCACTACCTGCCTGACTTACCTGCCTGACCTCACCTGCCTGCCTGCCTGCTTGCCTGTTTGCCTGCCTGTATGAGACGTGGAGAAGCTTTTCATTTTACCAGTGCAAATTCACCAGCCTATTACACCGTAGCAGCTACTCACCAGCCTGAGCCTACAGTCATGGAGTCATCCCAGGAAGTGAAGCTTCAACAGTACCGTGTTCGCCTCATTGATGAGATGCAGCTGACCAGTATCACTCAGTAACACCAATCAACGCCGTACACGTATGTAATATAAATTATTTTTTAATAATATCTATGCTAGGAAATCCCCCCCACGGAATGGGACACCGTACATTTGTTCTACGTTACACATTCCCGCTACATCATGAAATATCCGTACACCATCTCTATCTCTCTTCGCCTCATTGATGAGATGCAGCTGACCAGTATCACTCAGTAACACCAATCAACGTCGTACACGTATGTAATATAAATTATTTTTTAATAATATCTATGCTAGGAAATCCGCCCTCCCTCCCCCACCTCTCGGAATTTTTCTTTCAGCTTAGGTCTTTAGGAGAACGTGTCACAGTGAAAAAAGACATCACAGTTATTTCCCTATATTATGGAAACTTTTAGCGGCCAATTTTAGCATCCACAGGTAGGCATTTATATATTGGCAGAATTTTCTCGTGTAACTCAAACATCCTCCACATGCATCAGCTGTTTTTATGTCAACAAAACACCTCTATTTTTAGTTTCATTCGCGCGAATGCATGGACGTCCACTGCCGGTTTTGGACCATTTATAAATGCAAATTTCACGTATTTTTCTCAAACAGCTCATGACATATAACGCTCGAGTAATTCTCCACATATGCAGTCAGTCCTCCGGCATATTTTCCCAGCAACTTGACAAGGAACACGGAATGGGACACCGTACATTTGTACTACGTTACACATTCCCGCTACATCATGAAATATCCGTACACCATCTCTATCTCTCTTACCCGTACGTCTCAATTTATCTCAAACTGTTCACAATACATTCTAGAATAATATGATGCACGAATTTAAGAGTTTTGTGTCACAAAATGGCGCATAGGATGGCAATTGGCATCATTCCCCCGGATAATCGCAGCTTTCCAACCATAGCGCCATCTGAACCTTATTACGCAAGGGAGACAACTCGCACTAGGCCATGTTGTATTGGACCAAAACTATTGCCACTGTATCTTTGTGATTGTATGTTACATTTGTTATGTACCTGCTCATCTTGAGTGTTTGTACAATAAAATTCAATTTAGGCCAAGCCTCTTGTAGGTCCTTATTCCCACATGGTCATTTTGGGGGATGTGTGTGCGTGTGTGTGTGGAGGGGTGTTTGGGTAGAGAGGGACCGCTATGGGTCCGAATGGGGCGTGGGAGGTGTCATGTTGTAGCTCTCGGGGGAAAAAAATGAATAAAAAAAAATAAAAAATAAATAAATAATAATAATAAAAAAACATCAAAAATCGGCGAGTAGTAGACAAAGGGAAAATTGGGAAGTACTGACCATGCCCCAGAATACTTCAAGGTGATATGCATATCACGGCCTTAAGGCCTATGTAAGATGTAATCTACTTCACATTTTAGTAGTATAAAAAGCGCAAGTCCTATTGACCTTGCCCCTCCAAAGAAATAAGAAGTCGTGACCGATTCATTGTCAAAATCGGCTCTATTTTACAGGAGTATATACGATCAGGATGAGGCGACGTGACCGATCGAGATCTCCCTTGGCGCGTGAGAATGTGAGAGGCGAACACGACTTTCCTGAGGATCCAGCTGTGCCTCCCGCTGACGCCTTGCCCGAAGACCACCCTGTGAGTGACATCTATCGGCGCCATTGGAGCACCATCCGACGATGTTTCCACCGTCATCGCCCTATTCAAGACTTGTATAATTTCCGGCTACAGGACCTCGCGTATCTTCCTAACTATGCCGAGAACATTTTCAGAGACCAAGTGACAGCGTTCAAAGTGAATATGACATTCGGCTATATTCTACGGCACAAAGAGACGGACCAGTTACGGTATTTTTATCCGAGCAATAATACCTATGTGTTTGACAAGCCATTCACCATCATCAATCGTGCGTCACTGGAGCCCCTCATCGACCAACTGACTACGTTGGACCCATTGGAATGGGCTCGGTTGCAACGCCCCAGTACCAAGTGGACTGTGGAAATGGTCACCAACGTGACATTTTTCGTGACCAAAATGAGAGATCATCCTATCGGTGCCCCTGTACTACTACCCCCTTGGCTGCTCAATCGAAAAGGACTGTATGCATTAACACAAGGCGCAAATGGACCCTACAAAGACCAGAAATGTCTGTTCCGGTGTTTGGCCATTCATTTGGACGAATGTCATCCCCGGGCTTGTGATAGTAGGGCCAATATCTATTGGAGACAATATTTAGAGGAACGAGACCTGGACGCGCGGCAGTTCCGGGGAGTCCCTTTTAAGAATTTGGATGTCGTGGAGTCACTGTTCAACGTCAATATCTTTGTGTACCGTTTACTACGGGAAGAGAAGGAGGATGAGGAGGAGGATCATGACACATTTGTGGCTGAATTGGTGCATCGGTCTTCAGAACGGTATGCTTCCACCATGAAAGTCAACATCTTCGACGACGGCGGGGTGAATCATTTTTCCCTGATCTATGATATGAGTCTGTATGCGCAATCCTACAGTTGTGCCCAATGCCATCGGGTGTTTGACCGTTCCGCCAACTTACATCGACACGAAAAGATTTGTGACCACACTGTGAAACGGAAATTTCCTGGCGGTGTGTACCATAATACGCCCACCATCTTCGAGGAACTGGCCGATGAAGGTCTCATCATACCGGAGAAGGACCGTTATTTTCCCTACCGGGCATGTTACGATTTCGAGGCGATTTTGGAACCGATGGACGCAGCCTCGGCGAAAACACAGTGGACACAGCGCCATATTCCCCTGAGTGTCAGCATTTCCAGCAACGTACCTGGCTATGACGCTGCACCGGTGTGTTTCGTGTCCGCCGGCGACGCCCATGAGTTGATCAGCCGCATGATGGCGTATTTAGAGGAAGTCAGTGCGGCCAGTACAGAATTGTTGGTGTCCAAGTTCCAGGACGTACTGGACCAACTCGACGACCGGATTCCTACACTGGGTGTATCGTTCAGCGACGATGAAGAGTCCGAGTCAGAGTCCGAGAAGCTGGAGCCCATGCAACCGCAGGATGTCCCTTTACCTAAACCGTATGCGGAGAAATTGAAAATCCGCTTCCTGCAATACTTAAGCCAGTTACCGGTGCTCGGATTCAACTCGGCGCGATACGATCTGAACATGGTGAAGGAATTTCTCTACCCTTACTTGGCCCAGTCCGATACCATCAAGTCCGTCATCAAAAAGATCAACAACCACATGGCCCTCACCACCACATCACTCCATTTCCTGGATGTACGGAACTACTTAGCTCCCAATTATAGCTACGATCAATGGGTGAAGGCCTATGACTGTGCACAAACCAAAGGGAAGTTCCCTTACACCTACATATCGACGCTCGACCGCTTGGAGGAAACACAGTTGCCACCCCGGGACGCGTTCTATGACGATCTCAAGCAAGTGGAATGTTCGGAAGACACGTACCAGGAACTACAGCAGGTATGGAATGACCAACACATGCAGACCTTGCGAGATTTCTTGGTGTGGTATAACAACTTAGATGTGGTCCCTTTCCTCGAAGCGGCCGAGAAAATGGTTCAACTGTTCTGGCATCAAATGCACGTGGACATCTTCAAGGAGTGTTTGAGTTTACCGGGTCTCGCGCTTCGCCATCTCTTCCAAGAGTGTCCTACCTACTTCTCGCTGATACAACAAAAAGATGAAGACATGTACGATTGTTTAAAACAGAACATCGTCGGCGGACCAAGCCTTATTTTTCACCGCTACCATGAGAAGGATGTCACTACTCTTCCCGGTGGGAAACCCTGTGCCAAAATCATTGGATTCGACGCCAATGCCCTGTACTTGTGGTCTCTCGCCCAACCCATGCCCAGCGGGCATTATACGCGCTGGTTGGCAGACGGTCAACATTTCACACCTCAACGTACGCCGTACAAACATCTCGCCGACCAGTGGTTGGATTGGGAAGCCGATCGACGGGTGTTACTGGCACGGCCACCAATGTCCTTTCAGCGCTGGACTCTTCAACGAACGACGTGGGAAATCGGCAGAAGAATTACGAGCAGAAGTGGTGGAGAATGGAGATTACGTCAAAGAGTTGGGGAACCATCTTATCGAACTGTGGGAGTGTGAATTTCACACCATGTGCCAGGCCCTCTCACACTTACGCGACTTCCTTAAAGCGCGCGAGTACCCGCTCAGTCGCCGACCACTCTTGACCCTGCCACAGCTTTTCGACGCCGTTCGTTCCGGGACCCTGTATGGATCTGTCGAATGTGATCTGCATGTTCCCGACCACCTCAAGCCACTCTTCGCCCAGTGCCCGCCTATCTTCAAGAACACGCTGGTGGGTCGGGCTGACATTGGAGAGACCATGGGCGCCTATGCTGAGGAACATGACGTATTGAAACAACCTCGTCGAATGTTGATTGGGAGTATGTGTGCAGAGAAAATCCTGCTGGGTACCTCTCTGCTACAGTGGTACATGAGCCATGGCCTCGAAGTGACGCGCGTGTACCAAATCCTTCAGTACGTATCCCACGCCTGTTTCGCGCGGAATGCCGACATCGTCACGTCTGCCCGTCGTCAAGGCGATCAAGATCCTAGTCAGGCCATCATCGGTGAATCTTGGAAATTGACAGGCAATGGTTACTACGGAAAAACGGTCACCAACCAAGACAAGCACGTCAACGTCAATATCTGTACTACACCACAAGCCCGCAAAAAGATCAACTCGCCTCTGTTTCGGTCCGTCGACGTCATCGATGATGATACCTATGAAATCTCTTCAGCCAAATGGGTCATTCGTTACAACCTGCCCCTCCAAATTGGATGTATGGTATACCAGGTGGCCAAACTGAGGATGCTCCAGTTCCTCTATGATTTCATGGGTGTGTATTTCGACCCATCCGATTGGCAACTCATGGAGATGGATACGGACTCTGCCTACATGGCCGTCTCTAATGCGGATTGGGAGTCCCTGGTGAAACCTGAGTTACGCGCACAGTATGAGGTGGAACGGGACCAGTGGCTACCTCGACGTGACCATTACCAGTACGACAAGCGGACGCCGGGCCTGTTTAAGCTGGAGTGGAGCGGATATGCCATGATCGCCCTGTCGTCCAAGACCTACTTCTGTTACGGTGGAGATGGAAACAATAAGTTCAGTTGCAAAGGAGTCAACCGGCGTGACCCCAACATCGACAAAGCCTTGTACCTGGACGTGCTCCAAAGCCAGACCAGTGCGAGTGGCACTAACCGAGGATTCCGCGTCGTCGACCACCAGATGCGAACCTACATCCAGAAACGAGATGCCTTCCCATTTTTCTACCCGAAACGGAAAGTTCTTCCCGATGGCATCAGTACCACTTACTTGGACTTGTGAACATATCTTATACCCGGACTTGTGAATTCTAATGGACATACATATTTGGACTCTAAATTACTCTCTATATATACATTACACCATGAACTTGTTTGTCATTCTTTTGAATAAGTATTCGATATACGTCAGTTCGATGACTCGGACTGTTATATACTCCACTGTGATTTCTCTCTCTCTATACGTACGTTCACCTCAATTCTTGTTTGCAACGTTCTTATATACTTGTACATACATTCTTGTTCACTTGTTCACCTTAATAAATATTCGAACTTCACTTGGGTTTTCATGAAGTTTTTTATTGAACACCACCACCACCGAAACATTCGTACTATGTTCCGAGCAGGTTATATCATGGTCTTAACACCTCTGTTGGGTTTCTGGGTATTGATGGGTCACATCCCGAGCACTGAAGCGTTTCTAATGTTTCCTTAGACGTCCGGATGTTCAACCTCCGGGACCTTTCCACCGGCCTGGCCCACCCTGACCGCAGCGCGCGCGCGCGGGGGTTCTCCGGAAGTGCGCGTCATCACCGCGCGCGGGTCAAAAGGTCAAAGGTCAAAGAAAAGGGGATTGTAAATGAACCTGGGAAGGATAGGCAGTTCCATCTGGACCAATCAGCGGTCGAGAAAAAAGAGCCAATTTTTCCATATTTAAAAATACATAGAACTTATAGTAATAAACTTAATCTATACGTGTTGGACGAGTCTTCACTCACCGTATACACGCACCTCAATGAAATGCCCGCTCCACACCTAGACCAAAACACGTACTTGGTCTGTGGGCTGATTTCATTGGCTCTCTATTTTACTATAGTGCTCTTGCATTCTAACCTTGATGGGTTACATTTTGGCCCCATCCTCCACCACTGATTTCAGTTTGACTGAATCTACACATTGGGCATTTATGCATTATGAATAAAACACACAAGACAGGATTTTTTGGTGAGATCTCATTTTTTTTTTCTTCAGTAACAACAACAACGTGAGAACAACCACGTGAAAACTGAAGCCCAGAACAAGGGGCTTGTACATTGAAAGAACTGAAGCCCAGAACAGGGGGGCGTGTGTACATTGAAAGAATTCAAGCCCAGAACGGGACTTGTACATTGAAATGATGGGCGGCCCAGTCATATACGAGTACATCTCGGTCCTCAGCCTTGGGGTACTCGTCAAACATCTGTACGATGGTAGATAAGGTCCTTCCCCGGCATCGATGGTACAGGTAAAACAAGCAATATTGTCCGCACACCATACTGTCCAGGCTTTGCAACGTTTTAGTATTCCAACACCACGTCTCTGTGCCTTGATCCATGAAGTCTGTTAAATCGGCATGGAGGGGTGGTAGGCCGTACGGATCAAAGTATTCGCCCTGCTCTTCTGTCAAGTACACGGCCACCCAGTGTTGACCGGGTCGATCCATCGGGTCTGTATTCAGGACGTAAGCAGCAGGATACACACGGTCTAATGGGAACACATCTCGGGCGAACACTCCTTGAAACACCATACGTGTTCCTGGGTCAGTCTCCAGCACGTTGCTTATCTGGTCTGTATCCATCTTAGGTGGCGTAATCACACAGGACGTTACGGCTTTTATCGATTTGAATAATGTTGTCAAACTCAGTGTAGCAGATCACATTGATGGTTTTCGGTAAAGGTGTCCCGAAATGCAGTTCCAAGCGTAAGTTGCCTTTCTTGACGAGACTCAGTTGATGATCGTTGTCTAAGGTGGGGGTCAGATCGAAACAGAACAATGTGTATCCTTTGCCGAAATCGTCTCGACTGATCATATTTCCCTCGTCTTGGTTGATTTGGCCAGTTGCTGTGAAGAGGTTCAGATAGCTCCGGATGTAATTGTCCGTTCCGAAATTAGGTTGTAAAGGCCGTGTCGGTACCTGTTGGCCATCCACATGCAGGGCCACGAAATTGATGTTGAACGCTTTTAGGTTGAACGGATTCCTCGAGAGAGTCCGATTATAACTGACGTTCTCCACACAGGCTAGGGTTAAACGCTTGGGCAAATCCCCCAGGAACAGGTTTTCTTGATTGACAATCATATTGCCTTTAGGAACGGAAAAGACCTTGGTCTGTACTCGTCGAATCGGGTACTGGGCTGGTTTTTTCTCCAAGGCTGTGATGTGCCCCAACTGTACACCTGGGCTGGGTTTCACTTTGCGTACAAACAGACTTCCTTCTTGGATGACAATGTTATACTCGAGGTCCTCATTCGGGGACATCAAGGCAAACGCAGGCGTTGCGCGCACTAGTCGTATTTTGACAGGTACTCCATTCAAGAGGTATCGGTCCTGCATGAATAAGTCCGCATGCAGACGTCCCATCATATCGACCGATTCACTCTCTGCTGTGAAATTCACTCTCTCCGTGTAGCCGTCATTATCAGGACTCGCTTCCATCTTGCCTGGGGTATCTCGGTAGAACAACGGGGCTGTCAAATACGACTTTTTAGCGTCACGCCCGTAGGATAACAGTGTTTCGATGTAGGCTCGGTACGGGTACGTGTTCGTCGAGGCGCTCACCAGTTTATCACTCAGGGCTATATCCACTTGCTGGAATAGCGAATGAAGCCAGAGATTCACTGGACCCACGGATGCATCTGCTTTCAGGACTGTCCCATCTTTATTGGTGATTTTAGCTTTCACATATAGGTACGTATGGGCTAAATCCAGGTAGGTCGTATCTGCGTTGGTGATGGTGAATTCAATGGGGCCTGTGGCTGTAATGCTGGAAAGGGGCAGATGTTCCACCCACTGACCCTCTTCGGCACTGGTCTGAGTAGGTGGGACGGTCCATAAATCAAATTCACTGTTGGTAGAAGGACACGACTCGGCATGGATGAAAGCCATCTTTAAGAAAAGATATCCTTGGTCTACGATGTGCGTCGTCGCTGGGTCGGTCGTCGACTGGTGCGTGGTCTCGGTGGGGCAGGTCTTTTATTCCCTACAGTGCGTTGTGCTTTGGTGACCAAGACGCCTCCCGCTTCTTTGGCTCGACGTTTCAGTGCTTCTTTGGGTGCCGCACCGCCCAAGACATCACCCGCGACTTGCAGTCCACTGCGCACCGCTTGTTTGCCGATCGCTTTGACCCCACGCGTCACCAAGGGCAGGAACGTTTTGACGATGCTCCCGAGTATGTTCCCCAGCCCATGTCCTCGTTGCATGCGTGTACCCGCAAAGACAGGAAAGTTACCCCCGGCCTGTTTGGTGTAATGATCGACGTAACTGGCTGTATGGCATTGATAAGGCACCTTCATTATGCAAAGTGAACCGCTCGGACTTGACGGAAGTGTCAGCACCACTTTTCCTTGTTCGAATGCCACCGGTCGTCCCGTGTCGTCTCTTATATCGATGACGATGGAGCTAATATCGGTCTGACTGACCGGTAGATACACGATATGCCTGAAACTGTGGGCGGTCTCTGTAAAATCTGTTGCATCTCTCCATCCGGGCAGACGCGCAGTAGAGGTACGTTGCTGTCGCCGACAATGTGTGCATCGACCACGTCCGAGTAGACGTACAGGCCATACATACCACCACGCATGTACATCGGGATGTGGCCTATCTCGCCGGTGGGGCCAGCGTACCCCTGGTAATTGAAACCCAGCATTTGCTGTAGGGTAGGACTGAGTTCGACACTCACGTTGGGGCTGAGCGTGAGATTGGCCTTGTCGTTGTGTGCGTTGTAATCGAAATCCACATGATTTTTGAAGGGGAAAGATTTGATGGGT